>PVIW01003363.1:150164-171104 GCA_004026585.1 Noctilio leporinus
TTTTTTTTTTTTTTTTTTTTTTTTTTTTTTTTTTTTTTTTTTTTTTTTTTTTTTTTTTTTTTTTTTTTTTTTTTTTTTTTTTTTTTTTTTTTTTTTTTGTCTGGGAAGCTCTTTATTTTGCCTTCAATTTTAAATGATAGCCTTGCTGGATAGAGAAGTCTTGGTCACAGGTCATTGCTTTTCATTATTTTGGATATTTCATTCCAACCACTCTGTCCTCAAGTGTTTCTGTTCAGAAATTGTCTCACAGACATTTGTGAACTCCTTTGTACATAACTGTTTCTGTCTTGCTGCTTTTAAGATTCTCTCTTTGTCTTTAAATTTGCCTTTTTAAATATGATGTGTTTTTTTTGTTTGTTTTTTTTTGTTTTTTGGTGTGAGTCTCTTTGGGTTCATCTTGAATGGGACTCTGTGCTTCTTGAACTTTTCTTTCATTTTTAAAAATTAATTCTGTACTTTTTGAATTTGCGTGACTTTTTCCTTCACCAGGTTAGGGGATTTTTTTTGTCATTATTTCTTCAAATACATTTTCTATCTCTTGCTCACTTTCTTTTCCTCTGGTATGCCTGTGATGGACATATTGTTCCATTTCATGTTGTCCCCAAGTTCCTGTAAACTATCCTCATTTTTTAAAAGTTCTTTCTCTGTTTGTTTTTCTGATAATGGTTTTTTTTTTTTTTTTTTTTTTTTACCTTTTCTTTCACATTGCTCATTTTGGTTCTCTGCTTCATCTGGCCTACTTTAAGTCCTTCTAATGTATTCTTCATTTTACATATTTTATTCTTCATTCCTGACTGGGTCTTCTTCATAGTCTCGATGACATTTTCCATGCTGATGTAGTTCACACTAAGTTCCTTGTAGTTCCCATTAAGTTCCTTACAGTGCATGCTTAGTTCCTTGAGCATTCTTATAACAATTACTTGGAACTCTATGTCTGATAAATTGTTTGCCTTCATTTTATTTATCTATTTTTCTGTAGATTCCTCTTTTTGTTTTGGGTTTTTCTTTGTCTTCTCATTTTAGCTGTCTCTTTTATGTTTGTTTTTACACATTAGATTGATTTGTTTTGACTCCATGTCTTCATGGAGTGGCCTCATATGTTAGGAATCCTTTGGGACCAAGTGGTACCATTTCCTCAATCTCCTGTGCTAGATGTTTTAGGAATGTCCCTTTTGTGAGTCATGTGGTCTCTCCTGTTGTAATTGTGTGCCCATTCATGGGTGGGGTTTCCCCTCTGGCTGGCTGGCTGAGAGGCTCAACCCCTATCATGTCATGCAAGCTGTTGTACTAGTGCTGACAAAACAAAATAATGCAAAACAAGCACAAAGAAAATCTTCAAGACAACAAAAACAACCTACAAAATAATAAGAAAAGTGAAAAGAAAAAAAGAATGAGTTGACAATAGGAAAGAAAAAATAATATCACAGGATATAAGAAAGATAAAAATAAGACTATGGAATAAAAAGAGAAGAATGAAAAGAAAAAATAAAGATGAAGAAAAATATGAAAGGTAAAACAGAAAGAAAAAAAAAAAAAAAACCAGTAAGAAAAGGAAGGACTAAAATAAGAGATACAAAAGAAAAAATAGGAAAAATAATTTGAAAAGCTATTAAAAAGAAAAAATAAAGAAAATCTTGAAAAATATCAAAGTGGGATTTGTCTCAGAAGAGTTTCTTGCCTGCCTGCTGGGATCTTCCTATGGATACTGCTTGAATGTTGTCCATGTGTAAGTCAATGTTAGTTGCTATCCATGTCTGGCTCTTGACAGCCTGTTTGAAGCTACAAGGGATCCACAGTTTGAAGCTGCCTCTTTCAGGCTTGGCTGCACATGGGAGGGACCAAGCTTCACTCTGAGACTGGCTTGTTTATATCAGCACATGTCCTAGGGTCAGGTCAACAAATGTCCCAAGGCACTGCAGAAGCGTCCTTATAACCAATGTTTGGAGCTCTGCATCTGATGGGTTGCTTATCTCCATGTTTTTACAGTTTTCTTTTCTGGAGTTTTAATTTGTTCTTTTATTTGGGCTTTTTTTTTTTTTTTTTTTTTTTTTTTTTTTTTTTTTTTTTTTTTTTTTTTTTTTTTTTTTTTTTTTTTTTTTTTTTTTTTTTTGTCTCCTCATTATGGCAGCCTCCCTGCGTTTATTTCTATGTATTGGGTAGAGTTGCTGTGACTCCCTGACTTGGTAACATGGCTTAATATATTAGGTGTCCTCTAGGGTCCAGTGGCACAGCATCCCATATCACCCAAGTCGGGTACTCAAGGTGTGCTCTTCATGTAGGCTGAGTACACCCTCTTCTTATACTTCAGGCTTGGTTGCTGTTGGCAGGTTAATGGGAGGGATTTACCCAAGACAGCTGGAACTACTGGCTCTGATCAAAGACCACCAACTTCTGCCCTCCACGGAGGATCAACTGTGCAGGGGCAGGATGGTGGTGTTCGGACACAGTCTTTCATCATCCACTGGGTGTGCAGGTTCTGGGATTTCCTGGGTAGTGCAGACCAAGGTTAGCCCCAACCTGTGTTCTGCCTGGGGCCTGTATGACCTATAATGCAGTCTGAGATGTCTCGTACTTGTACTGGGCTTGGAGATTCCTAGGTGAACCCAAACTATGAATTTAGGCTGGCTGGGGCCACTTAGCAAGAGGTATGGGGGCTTAGAGTTTACTGAGGCCAGCTGTTGCCTGTTTGATAGGATTTATGAAGTTATGAAGCATGAGCCAAGAGTAGCCTTTCATAGTTAACAGTTTGGGTGGGTACACAACTTGGGTGGGATGTAGTCTCAAGGAATCTCCAGGGTGGGTCAAACAGTATTAGCCAGGTTGATGGAATCTCAGATATGGCACGTGCCTGCTGGCTGTGTAGCTCTGTGGGTGGGTGGCTCAAAAAGGGACAGTGGTCTCTGCCTACCTTTCTGTATGAGAGAAAACTGGCCCCCCAGCTCTTGCCTTGATGTCAGACACTTCAGTTCTTCCTTGTATGCCACTGGTGTATTTCAAGCTATGACCCTAATGCTGAAGCTCAGAGGGAGTGAATTTGAGTAAATTTATGTGTGGATTCTTTTAGCAGAAGTGCTTGGAACTACAGAAGTTTCTTCCACTGACTCAGTCCTGAATAGTTTTTGCAGCCAAAATTTATCTTCCTGGCACTGGATCCCTAAATTGGGGTGGCTGGTGTGGGGCTGTCACTCCTCACTCCCAATATATTCCTCCTGAATTTTTATCCACCACATGTAGATGTGGGACCAGCCCATTCCATGCCTTCACCCCTCCTACCAGTCTGGATGGATGTGGTTTCTTTAATTTCATAGTTGTCAGACTTTCATTCAGTTCACTTTATGACAGTGGTGAGTGATGTTTGTTCTATATTTTAGTTTTAATTTTGATGTAAAGCCATAAAATTATAATTCCCCTAAAACTGAATATAGAAAGTAGTGCATATCAATATACAGTAGGGGATTATAGATAAAGTGTTAAAGGGAAATATGTAGTCTGAAATGCTTACATTAGACATTTTAAAAGGCTGAAAATTAATAAGTTAAACGTTCAAATTAAGATAAAAAAACATAGAATAATAGCAAATGCAGTATATGTAAGGAAATAAGAACAAAAATGTAAAAGTTAAGGTGTTTTATAAAACAATATTTTTCAATATCTATTAAATGTTAGGATCACTTTAGGAATTTTAAAAATAGTCAATAATATTGTCATAAATTTTTATGAATGACAGATGGTTACTAGGCTTATTGTGTGGACCATATCATAAGGTATATGAGATCTGCCTGGAAAATGTCCAGCTGTTGTTTTAATATAACAAGAATGGTTTTCAAGATATCTGTGTAACTTGCAGCCAAGAAGAGAGGATTGGAATGAGTATATATGAACAATGACAACTTCATTTCACTAGTCAGTGGGGGTGGTAGATGCTGTTGAGTGAGCATGTATACTCTGTGACTATAGCATTCAAAGTGACTGAATAACTAGAGCAACAAATCTGCATCAAATTTTGCATTAAGCTTGAACATTCCTCTGCACAAATATTTGGATGATTCAGAAGAACAAAACGATGAGCAACTGGTGATTGGCAGCTTTATCACAACATGCCCAATTATGAATCACATTTTGTGCAGAGTGTTTTTGTGAAACATCAAATCACCCAGGTGGTTCTGCCCCTCTACAGTCCATATTTGGTGTCCTGAAACCTCTGACATTTCCTCAAACTAAAATCACCCTTGAAAGGGAAGAGATTTCAGACCATCGATGAGATTCAGGAAAATATAATACAGCAGCTAATGGTGACTGGGGGAACTGTGTGAGGTCCCAAGGTACCAACTTTTAAGGGGACTAAAGCATCATTGTCCTATGTACAATGTTTCTTGTATCTTGTATCTTCTTTAATAAATGTCTCTATTTTTCATAGTACATGGCTGGATACTTTGTGGACAGGCATTGTATAAATGCTGCACACATGAAACTAATATAATATTGTATGCCACTTATAATAAAAATAATTTTTAAGTAATCTAAAATAAATATTATATTGGATATTTTATAAAGAATTATACAGCAATAATATTTTTAAAATAATATCAAATGTGAAGGCTTATGTACATAGTTTGAAAATAAATGGTGGAAAATTTATATAAAATTTGAAATGATATGGTTTGATTTTAATTCTCCCTTTATTTTGTTATTGAAACTTTTATACCACTGCTTGAATCCCTATTTGTAGTGCTAACAATTTGATATAGTCTTTTACGTACATTAGTCTAGTTTTGCAGTTGCTGTTAGGAAAAAACAGCTGGCTTGAACAAAATTGTCCTCTAGATACCAGACAGCCATATTATCAGCTTTTTGAGAATTTTGAGAATGATAGTGAGAAGATATGTTAAAATTCAGCTTAGATTAGATTTGCTGCATTTAACTCCAATGATTTTGTAAAAGCTATTATGATTTAGTTCTATTCTGAATGAATTTCTCCCTCTTCTCCTCTTTCTACAGTTTCTCATTAAATGAAAAGCCTCCTTTTCCTTTCTCCCTTCTTTACTCTCTTCGCTTCCTCCATCCTTTCTCTCTCTTACACATACACATAGAGACCAGCTAAAACATATTTGTATAGATAGTGGACAGACCTTGCTAAAGCTCAATTTTCAAACAATTGATTGCTAATTGTAGAAATGCATGATGGCCTTCTGTGTTACAAGTCATTCAGGGCAAACCAACACAATAATTACTTAGTCATATAAGTATCACATTCATTCAAAAGTCTTACTAATGTTGCCAAACTAGCTCAAATATTTGAGAGAATATTACTAGTCTCTTCCACTTTTAATATCCTTAGAGAAAATAGCCAAAGTATACCCATGTATCCTTGAGGAATAAACTCTTTCCTTTGCCATGTGTCCTGAAATGTTTGTGGTTGTTGCTTTGGGTTAAATCTTTTGTTAAACTGAAGAAAGGCTAGCTTGACAAATTTCAGTTTAGGGGAAACTATATGTGAAAGAGATTTATCATTTGTAAAGAATTAGGATATGAGATATTTTTACAATGAAGCTATTACTCATCATTAAACCCTTCACTGTGATAGTGGATTTTTATAACTATGGATAAGAATTGATAGTTTGGGAATGGTCAGTAATTTGGATTGAAAATAAGGAAGTCAGAACTTCAGGTTTTCTTCTACCAGTTCAAATAGACTTTTATGCATTTAGGGTTTCTATATAAGACTTCATTAAACAAAACATTCATCTGAGGACTGAAAAATGTTTGATAATCACTAGTCCAATAGGAAAGCCATGTAATTTTACACTAGAAAGGATCGTAGAGATAGATCACTGTCTTCCAATCATCTCATTTCATAAGGAAACTGAGGCATAAACTGATTATGTAATTTACTCAAGGTCATGTACCTACCCAGTGGTCATAACCTCATGATTTTGAATATGAACATGTTCCCATTTCCCATAAATACTCCTCCTGTACTTCTTTTATTAAAACTCTTAGATAAATTCTAGTAGAGCAGAAATAGTAAAACCATGACCCATGGGCCAAACCTAGCCTGCAGGCAGTTTCTATAAATAAAGTTTTATTGAAACACAACTACATTCATTCATTTCCTATTATCTGTGGCTCTTTCTGTGCTATAAAAGTAAAGTCAAGTAGTGATGACAGACCATATGGCCTGCAAAGCATAAAATATTTCCAATCTGGTTATTTAAAGATAATGTTTGCCAACCCCTGACCTGGCCCCTAGATTCTGTTCTAACCTTTAACATCCCATTGAAAAGAATTAGAAGGAGTCAAAAAACAAGTTTGGTGACATGTTTTGTGGCATCATTCCCACAGAGCAAATCCTTGAAATACCCCCACCCAAATTTTAAGATTTTATTCATTATTTTCAGAGAGAAGGGCAGGGAAGGAGGAAGAAATGGAGGGAAGCATCAATGTATGGTTGCCTTTTACCTGCCTCCAGCTAAGGACCTGGCTGGAGACCTGGCCTGCAGCCTGGTTATGTGCCCTGACTGGGAATTGAACCATTGACCTTTGGGTTTGCAGAATGGTGCCAATCCACTAAGCCCACCAGCCAGGGGAAATGCCCCTTTTTAAATTACCCTTTTTCTTGATTACTAGTTTACAAGACATTCAATATTGCTAACACTTTCCCCTAAACCACCATTTTCCAGGTTGTATGCCTACAACTGGTCTTCCTAGTAATAATTCTAGTATATTTATGTTCACCCTCAGCCTAACTTCTGATTTTTAAAGGCCCTGTACCTATTTTATTAGAAGCCATTTTGCAAAACACAGATATGTAAAATATAGCAAGATTTCTTATTAATGGAGAAGCTTATTCTTCACAGAGAGTCAAATTCCAGATGGTTAACTGCCTCATTTACCTTGTGGCCTATGGGATATTTTTCACTAAAAGCACAGGTAGACCTGGTAACATTAATCAGTGACCAAAAGGCTCTGAAAACTTTAAGGAATAGTCCAGTCTATATGTAAGCAGTTGTCTACTCTTGGGGCTTTACTAGGGAAGGACTTTGGGAGAGAAGTGGATAAGAACTTAAAGGGCTACATTGAAGCTATAGCTGTGCTTTATTCAGATCCTATGACTTTTTTTTTTCTGGGATACATACTAAGCCTTGATAATACTTTTCAACATTGTTAGCTAATACTATTTTAGCATTTACAATACTATATGGCAATTTTTTACTACATATTTAATGTGGGAAATTGGCATTATTTTTTCCATATTTTATATGTGATAAAATTGACACAGAGTGTCCAAAGGTCACACAAGTAATAAGCACCAATCAGTTTGGGCCCATAACTTTATCTTTCCAATTCTTTTTTCTGTTAACTACTTTACTAGCCTGATTTGTTTTTGCTGTCTATAAAGACTCACCTTATGTTTTATTTTTAAAAATAAAAAATAATTACCATTTATATTCAATAATATTTTGTATTGGTTTCAGTTGTACAGAATAGTGGTTACACAATTGTATACATTATAAAATTTCACCCTGATATTTCTAGTACCCAAGAGCCACAATACATAATTATTATAATATTCTTAACTATATTTCTTATGCTATACATTACATCCCCATGAACAAACAAAATAGAAACAAACTCATAGATACAGAGAAAAGACTAATGGTTGCCAGAGGAGAGGGGGTTTAGAGGACTGGGTAAAAAAGGTGAGGGGATTGAGAAGTACAAATTAGAAGTTACTAGCCTGATTATTTTTAATGCTCAATAAGACAAAATCTTTTAATGCTAAGATGCAGCAACACAAAATAATCTTTCTGTGAGACCAGATGAATTTTAGAATTGCTTAAAGGCTATTCTAAAATCATTCTACTTGCTGGTCTTTTACACATAAGACATCTAGGCTATATTGGAAAACCTGGGCAAAATGGACAAATTTCTGGAAGCATACAATTTCCCAAAATTGAGTCAAGAAAAAGCAGAAGGCTTGAACAGACAGATAATTATTGAAACTGAAGCAGTAATAATAATTTTAAAAAACCTTCCAGCACACAAAAGCCCTGGACGGATGGCATCACAGGTGAATTTTATCAAACATTTAAAGAACTAAGTCCTCTATTCAAACTATTTTTAAAAATTCAAGAAGAAGGAAAACTCCCAAACTCTTTTTATGAGGTTGGTATTATTGTAATTCCAAAATCAGGTAACAACACAACAAAGAAATAAAGTTATAGGACAATATCTTTGATGAACATAAATGCTAAAAATCCTCAATAAAATGTTGGCAATACAGTAAACAGATCATACACTACAATCAAGTGGGATTTATTTTAGGAAAGCAAAGAAAAATTGACATTCACAAATCAATAAACATAAACAAAATGAAAAATAAAAACCACATGATCATATCAATAAATGCTGAAAAAGCATTTGATGAAATCCAGCACCCATTATTGATATAAACACTCAGCAAGTTGGGAATAGAGGGAGCATACCTCAATATAATAAAGGTCATATGCAAGAAACCTATTGGCCAACATCATGCTCAATGTGCAAAAATTAAAAGCATTTCCCTTAAGATCAGGAACAAGAAAAGGGTGCCTGCTTTCACCACTCTTATTCAACATAGTGCTGGAAGTTCTAGCCACAGCTATTAGACAAGAAAAATAAATAAAAGGCATCCATATTGGAAAAACAATGAAGTGTCATTATTTGCAGATGACATGATAGTGGACATAAACCCTACAGTCTCCACCATAAAAACTACTCAACCTCATAAGTGAATTAGGCATAGTAGTGAAATACAAAGTCAATAATCAGAAATTGATGGCATTCTTTTTTTTTTTTTTAAGATTTTATTTATTTTTAGAGAGAGGGGAAGGGAGAGATACAGAGAGGGAGAGATATGCCAATGTATGGTTGCCTTTCACCTGCCTCTAGCTAGGGACCTGGCTGGAGACCTGGCTTGCAACCTGGTTATGTGCACCTGGCTGGTAATTGAACCAGTGACCTTGGGGTTGGAAGGCTGGTACCTTATCCCCTGTGCCACCAGCCAGGGCTTATGGCATTCTTGTACACCACAATGAATTATCAGAAAGAGAAACTAAGAAAAAAATCCCATTTACTGTAGCACCAAGACAAATAAAGTACCTAGGAATAAATTTAATCAAGGATGTAAAAGATGTATGCTTGGAAAACTATAAAACACTGAAGAAAGTAATTGAGGAAGATACAAATAAGGGAAGCATATACCATGTTTATGGACCAGAAGCGTTAACACCATTAAAATGCCCATACTACCCAAAATAATCTATAGGTTCAATGTAATTTCTATTAAAATACCACTGGCATATTTCATAGACATAGCACAAATATTCTAAAAATTTATATGGAACCATAATCCCCTGAATAGCCTCAGCACCCCTAAGAAAGAGGAACATAGTGAAAGAGGAACAAAATTGGAGGGATCATAATACCTGATAGTAAACTATACTACAAGGCCATTCTAATCAAGGTAGTCTGGTACTGCCATAAAAACAGACACATAGATCAATAGAACTAACTAGAGAGCCCCCAAATAAGCTCAGGTCTCTATAGCCAATTAATATTTGACAAAGGGGTCATGAGCATACAATGAAGTGAAAACAGTCTCTTCAATAAAAGGTGTTGGGAGAACTGGACTGGTACATGCAAACAAACAAACAAAAAAACAAACAACAAAAAAAAATTACCAACTTACACCATGTGCTAGAATAAACCCAAAGGGGATATAACAATTAGGTATAAGTCATGATACCACACAAGCCCTATCAGAAAGCATAGGCAGTAAAATTTAAGGCATCCCATATAGCAATATTTTTGCTGATATATACCCTTGGGCAGGGAAAATAAAACAATAAACAAATGGGACTACATCAAACTGAAAAGTTTCTGCATGGCTAAGAAAACATTATCAAAATGAAAAGGGAATCAACAGAATGATAAAACACATTTGCCAATAATACCTTGGACAAGGATTTGATGTCCAAAATGTATAAACAAACCATACAACTCAACACCTGGATAACAAACCACTCAAATAAAAATGGGCAAAGGACCTGAGCAGATACTTCTTCAAGGGAGATATACAGATGGCTCATAGATGTATGAAAAGATGCTCAACATCACTAGCCATCAGAGAGGTGCAAATTAAAACCACGATGTGATACCACCTCACACTAGTCAGAATGGTCATCATTAGTAAATCAACGAACAACAAATGCTGGAGGATGTGGAGAAAAGGGAATGAAGAATGATGCAGCCAGTCTTCTGTGGAAAACAATATAGAATAACTCCAAAATTAAAAATGGAAGCACCTTATGACCCAGTGATTTGACTGCTGAGAATATACCCTAAGAATCCTGAAACACCAATTTAAAAGAATGTATGCACCCCTATGTTCATAGCAGCACTATTTACAATAGCCAAGTGTTAGAAACAGCCCAAGTGCCCATCAGTAGATGAATGGGTAAAAAAACTGTGATACATTTACACAATGGAATACTATGCAACAGAAAGAAAGCAGTAAGTGCTACCTTTTGTGACAGCATGGATGGAACTAGAGACTATTTTGCTAACTGAAATAATCCAGTCAGTGAAAGATAGATACCATATGACCTCACTTTGTAACTTGAATCTAATAATCAATATAAACTGATAAGAAAAAGAGAACCAGACATATGAAAGCATGGAACCAACTGATAGCTACAGGAGGGGTGGGGGAATGGAGGAAGGAATGGGAAGGGATTATGAAAAAAAATGTGTGAATGACTCATAGACTTGCACAATGGTGATGGAATTGACTGGGAGAGATAGGTGGGCTGGGTGAAGGGGGAAAAAGGGGAAATTTTGGGGACAAGTGTAATAGAATAAACAATTAAGAAAATAGACATTCAAGTTATAGTCAGAAGTTGGCAGTGTTTTACAATTGCTGTGTTAAACCAATTCAACCAAAATTCTGAGTATATTTCAGAGACTGTGTTGGGTTCTAGTCATCTAAAGGTGTTAATTATGCAGTCACTATTTTCAAGGAATTCACAGATTAGTCAAGATAGACAAAGGGAATTAACATTTGTTGAATGATGAGTGAAGTGTTGGGGATACTGTGCTGGCTGAAAAAGACATGGGACCTATCTTCCTAAATCTCATAAATTCAGTTGGCAGAACAAACATATAGACAGATATTGAATGTGTTGGATGAGAAGTAAAATAAAGGAAGAGGGCATAAGGTGAGGAGTTAGAAATTTGGCATATAAACAAATTGGGGAAGGACATTTCTGTCAGGGAAATCTAGAATATGCAAACTCATGGATATTTGAAAATACACAATGTTTTGGGGGATTTATAGGTAGTTCTGTTCTCCTGGAGGATGAAAGAAGTGAAAGAACATGTACCTGGACACATAGAGAGTGGAACCCAAGATCTGATGTTTTCCCTCATTTAACCAAGCATTTACTGAGCATTATTTGTGCAGGACACTGAAATATGATCTTGCAGGAACCAAGAGAAATAAAAGAAATTTCTCTAAAACACTACTCTCAAGATAATAGTCTGCTTATGGCAATAAAAACAACTAGGGTACATAAACAAGTGCATGCATTTGTGGGCCACACTGGATATTTGAGTTTTGGGTTTTACAATGAACTTTTCCGACTTAGATGGAAAATTCTTACATATTTTCTCTCTTTTCTGAGCCTCCTATTTATCTTACTTTATGCCATACCTCTTTTTTTTTTAATCCCTAGCATTCCTCCTCCTCTTGTTTCTACTTTATCTTTCTTTCCCCTTTCTCCACTTTTTTCATGCAAGTGTTAGGCAAATCTCTAGAGTCAGTCTCTCTTTCTTTGTCTCTGTTTTTCTGTCTCTGTGTATCTCTCTCTGTCTCTCTGTGTCTTCTCTGTCTCCCTTCCTCCTTTTTATTTTTCCCTCTTTCCTATCTATAAGAGGTGAGGACTTGGAATGAGAATTTGAGAGAATAGAGTAATCTTTTCAGTTATTTTTCATTCTCTGTCTGAGGACATAGAGAAATGTCACAGTCTTCTAATGTGACAAATAAAAGGTTTTTGGACTTAAATCTAAGTTGTGCTTTTGTGCATTTTGAAATTTAGATAAAGTTATGTTAAGGTACTATCTCACATCCCCTTAGAGTTCTATTTCTCTCCCATTTTTCCTGCACATGTAAAGGGACTTACATTTGATTATCACTTCTGGTTGCGAATTTTTGTTACCACTGAATTCTCATTCTTACTGGCCTCTTTCTCACTGTACTTTCATGCATTCCATGCCAATTCAGAATTGGGTGCCCAATCACATTTCTTTCAGAACTAATACCCACTTATATATAAGCTTTTGTATTTGGAGAAATTTCACAGCATCACAAATATCCTTTTTCCTGTTTTTCCCACCACAAACTTTATTCAATTCTTATGCATGGAAGTTTGTCTTGTTTATTTTAAAACTGTTTTTTGTTAATCCGGTCCCTATTGGTTTCACTTTTTATACCCAATTGGAGCATCAAGATATTTTGTTAAAATATTATTTTTTGAGGGATTCTGTCAAGTTATTAAAATAACATTTTGATCCTGGAACAATAATAGTTTAAAAACATACATGGTTCTCAAGGGTTCTGTAAAGCCCCTTGAGGTGTCACTAAGGGACCAGGTAGAAGATGAGAGGCTCAGGGAACAGGGCCATTACACATCCACATCTCTGCTTTTATCATACCAGCTTCACTTCAATCTCTTATATATTTGATTTCTTGACCATTTGGGTTAAGGAATAATTTCCATTCCTAAAATACAATTTGAAAACCTCTGCTTTAACAACTGAAACTTTTAACTCCAAAAGGTAGTATAAATTACAGATGCATGTTTGTTCCAAAAGAAGGTAGAGAATATCAAGGATGCTAAATCTACACTGTTTAATACAAAATGATTCAAGGCAAATGAGGATGTTTGGATGTCATGGAAAATCCTAAGGCTGACTTGAAATAGAACAACCAAATCATTTGGAGAATTCATCAGAGGCAAAATTATTGGCAGAATGAACTCTGGGGCATGATGACACTTCTAGGAAGAGAAGCCCTTTCCATTCGTGACAGACTTTCCAATCCTGCTATATCATGTGTTTGCATTGGACAGGAAGACTTGCCAAAGTGGTAATTAAAGATAGAGCTATAATTGAAAAGCCTACTTCTTAGTTTCCTACCTTTATTTTCACCCAGATATGAGTGATGAACAGTTTAACATTTGATATCATCCTAAAATCCCTTTTCCTTGCTTTATATACTCCCTTGATCATGACTCTGCTTGAAAATATTAAATGGGACTCTAGCTGTCTCTCAGATGGATTGGTTTGCTAAGCTGCTATCATTTAAGAAAAATATAGTTCTGTTAATTATGCATTTCTTTTTCTGATTAACTCTTGTGTATAACTAAAAGCAATTGATGAGTTTCTTGGTATTTAATAGAATTCTATGGTGTGTTGGCTTGTTCCTCAAATTGAGGTCATTTATACACATCTTGTTTCATTTACGGATTATTGTCTCCTCTAAGATAGGAGTTGTGTTTGATTTATCGTTGTGTCCTTCTTAGTACTGGGAAGATGTTAGGCATGAAGAAATAATTTGTTGAATTTACTTTGTGCCAAAGTTGACCATGGCCCACCATAGTATTCCATGTGAAAAAGAGGGAGTCTTGTTGAAAATAAGTTTACATTGTTTGGCAATTAATAGGAAGAGAACTGACAACTTTGTAAATGTACTGTGTACTGCATATTATCCTTGGAAATTTGTCTATGTCATCTCATTTATTGTGCTTACTCACCAATAGCACAGGTTTTACGATAGACAATTGGATCTTCCTTGCAATGATGTTGGCTTCCTGTTCAATGTAGTATGTGTACTACATGATTCAAAATGTCCCATCTTCCCTGGCTGGCGTGGCTCAGTGGATAGGCACCAGTCTGCAAACCCAAAGGTGACTGGTTTGATCCCTAGTCAGGGCAAATAACCAGGTTGCAAGCCAGGTCTCCAGCCAGGTGCATAGCTGGAGGCAAGTGAAAGGCAACCATACATTGATGCTTCTCTACCTTTCTTCCTCCATCCCTGCCCTTCTCTCTGAAAATAATAAATAAAATTAAAAAAAAATTAAAAGTTCCATCTTGCCTTTGCTGCTATAACTTCATTATTAGAACTTTCTTTAGAGCTGTTACCTAAGAGATACGACATCCATCCCATCCTCAGTAGTTTTGGTACTATCCATTTTGGGTATTTTTATTGGATTTAACAAATCTACTGTATTCTGAGACTGTCACAATGCACAGAGTATTAAAGAGGAAGCAATGAGATTTCCAAATAACCTTATTCTTATGGACTTGAAGTAACCTCCAAATATAACTTCTTTCTGACCTACATCCTTCCCTTCCTAGTTCTCTAACTTGTCTTCACTTCCTAGTTCCTCTATGATCATACTCTAGGTAAGGGCAGAGATTTCTCTAAGCTTACTTTGAACCAAGGGAACTGATGACTCTGTCTACCCATAATTCCTTCTCCAGCTTGCCAGAAACAATGTTTCAAGCCTAAGGCTCTTCAGCCTCATAGCTGTATTTCCTCACAGTCCTAAGTGTTACAGAATACTTGTCTTGGTTTTAATTTCCTCACTTTATCTTTGTTTTCCTTTCATACAGAAAGCAGAGCTCCTCTGGTCTTTTTGT
The DNA here is from genome assembly GCA_004026585.1 of Noctilio leporinus. Classification (NCBI taxonomy): domain Eukaryota; kingdom Metazoa; phylum Chordata; class Mammalia; order Chiroptera; family Noctilionidae; genus Noctilio; species Noctilio leporinus. Next base: position 164,907 of record PVIW01003363.1, read on the forward strand.
CCTGCTGGCCCTTAACAGCACTTCAATCCAATCACTCCAGTTAACATGCTTTTCTAACCTGTTTGCTTCTCTAAATAGTTCCATGTAAATTACAGAATGGTCAGAAGATCACCTATTGAACAGAAGGACGTAGACAATGGGGAGAGCATTCATATCTGAGTACACAGATATGGATATTTGAATTTATAAACAAATAATTCAAGGGATAAATTTTCACTTTACAGAAGAATACCATGGGGTTCCTTTAAATAGGTGGTTCCTTTAGTGCATGTTACAATAGTATTCTATAACAACAACAAAAAAATAAAATCCAAGTGCAAGTTTTCAGAAAATAGGCAATAATAATAATAATACCTGGTAATTTTTTCTTACTCTCCTTTGAAAATATATATTTAAATAGAATTAATATATATCACATTCTAATACAATATTCCTAAAGGGAAGCAGAGTTTTGAGTAAGATCAGTGTTTCTTCCCATATACCACCTATAGTAAAATCACTTATGGTACTTTTAAAATGTAAACTCTCTAGTGGAAAGGCCTGGGAATCTGTACTTTAACAAACATCTCCAGTTAATTATAATTCACACTGATGTTTTTGAAAATCATTGGACTAGATTATTTCCTGCCTGAATATTTCCTGCTTGTCTTTCCTTGGCTTGAAGGAAAAATTTGTGTGACCTTACCTGTTTAACTGTCTTATTACTAAGGAAACAGAGATACTAAAATTTTGAATTGTAAAGAAGGAGATATTAGGAGCAGGAATATGTGTTCTCATGTATTTATTCCTAGGTATAATGAAACAAAGGTCTTAAAATATATAAAGAATAATCTGAGGAAGTTTCTATGTATAATCTCAGCTCTTTTTTATTTGATCCTTTATGATAGGTGAGCTGACATTATGCAATAGGTGTGGCTATTTCAAGTTTTGGCTTCCTATGCTTCTTTACAATGTTTTCCCAAATAGTCTTGTATTACGGGATGTGTTCTGTGCTTTACAGATCTCTACTGTTTTGTTATCATTTGTTCTACCACTCTCACTTTCTCTTATCAATAAAAATTCAGTCACCCCTTGAATGTTAAGCTTTGTGCTAGTCATCAAGTCAAGCTTCTATTATCTAATAAATAACTATGACAGTGAGGTTACTAAGTCGATCAACAAGCTATTAGAAGGTCCAATGTGAAGTGTGAAGTGACTCTTTGATCCAGACAAGAAAAATGACAATGAATGAATGCAAAGTAAAAACACCTGTTATGGCTATTACACAGGTCAATAAAGATGGCATTATAAGCCCCCAGAAACCCCTTTACTCCTTATATTTATTATGCCCATTGAAATCCCAAGAGGTAGTTAAAGTCCTGATTTCTAGCTCTATAAATTATATGTTCTTATTCTGAATTTTATAAAATTTGAATAATATAATTTGTACTTTTGAATATGGATTATTTCATTCAATATTTTTGATAATACATTTTTATTCAGTATATACACCCTTTGTCAGTTACATATTACAAAAGCAACATTTGGTGGCTTGCATATTCACTTATTTGATGGTGTCTCCTTTTCAAAATAAGTTAGTAATTTAAATATTCACTAATGATACATCTGATGAGGGGTTAATTTCCAAAATATATAAAGAATTCATATAACTAAATACCAAGAAAACAAACAGCACTGGCCCAGTGACTCAGTTGGTTGGAGTGTCATCTTGCACACCAAAAAGATTGCAAGTTTGATCTCTGATCCATGCACATAATGAAGGTAACTGATCTCTCTTTATCTCTCTCTCTACCCCTCCCTCTCTCCCATCCCTCTTCCCTTCTCCCTCCAAAATCAATAAACATATCATAGGATGAGGATTTTAAAAATTAATAATAATAAAAACAAACAATAGAATTTAAAAAATGGACCAAGGACCTGAATAGTCTCCAAAGAGGATGTACAGATGGCCAATAGAAATATGGAAAGAAGTTCAATGTCACTAATCATCAGAGAGAGGCAAATAAAAACCACAATGATATATCATCTCATGCCTGACTATCATCAATAAATCTACAGGCAACAAGAATTGGTGAGGATGTGAAGAAAGAGGAATCCTTTTACACTATTGATGGTATTGCAGATTGATATAGCCACTGTGGAAAGCATTCCTGGAAAAATATCCCACTTGATCATTGTTGTATTTATTTTGTTAATGTTTTGTTGAGGATTATAGTATCTATGTTCAGCAGGGATATATATTTTTTTAAACTAAGGTCTTTAACTGGTTTTGGAATTAGGATAATGTTAACCACATAAAATGAGCTTAATAGCATTCTCACCTCTTGAATAGTTTGAGAAGTAGAGGTGTTAGTTATTTTCAGAATGTTTGATAAAATTCACCCATGAAGCCATCTGATCCAGGGCTTCTCTTAGTTGGGAGGTTTATTGTTTGTTTGTTTTTCAATTACTGCTTAAATTTCACTAGGTGTAGTTTCTCTTTATTTAGATTCTCTGATTCTTCCTGATTTAGTTATGAAAGATTATATGTTTCTATCAATTTATCCATTTCATCCAGGTTTTCTTGTTTATTGGCATGCTATAGTTGTTTATAAAGTTATCTTAAAATCCCTTGCATTTCTTTGGTGTCAGTTGTTATTTCTTCTCTTTATTTCTGATTTTATTTGTTTGGTTCTCTTTTCTTGGTGAATCTGGTTACTGATTTGTCAGTCTTGTTTATGTTATTAGCTCTTGGATTCATTGGTCTTTTGTATAATTCTTTTAGACTCTATTTCATTTATTTCTGCTCTAATCTTTATTATTTCCTTTCTTCTACTCACTGGTAGATTTTGTTATTTTTCAAGTTCCTGTAAATGTAAATTTAGATGGTTTATTTAAGCTTTTTTTTTTTTTTTCCTTTTGAGATAGGCCTATAATGCTATGAATTTCCCTCTTAGGATTGCTTTCCCTGTATCCCACAGATTCTGGATTGTTATGTGCATAAGCACTTACTAGGTTTATATTCTTTCATTTGATTGTTCCCCTTATCATTGTGTAATATCCTTCCTTACCTCTTACTTTAGCCTTGGTTTTAGAGTCTATTTTGTTGGATATGAGTTCTTCTTTTTAAAGCAAACCATTTAGCATTTGTTACAGTACTGGTTTGATATTAACAAACTCCTGTAGTTGTCTGGGAAGCTCTTCATTTCTCCTTTTATTTGAAATGACAGCCTTTCTGAGTAAAGTAGCCTCGGTTGTTGATTCTTGCTTTTCATCACCTTGAATATTTCATGCCAGTCCTTTCTGGCCTAAAACCTTTCTGTTGAGAATACAGATAACATTCTAATTGGTGCTCCTTTTTATGTAACTACCTGTTTTTCTCTTGCAGCTTTTAATATTCTTTTCTTGTCTTTAAGCCTCGTTATTTTACTTATGATTTGTCTTGGTGGAGCCCTCTTTGGGTACAACTTGTTTAGGACTCTCTGGCCTTCCTGGACCTGTTTGTCTATTTACTTCACCAGATTAGGGAAGTTTTTGGTCATTATTTGTTCAACTATGTTCTTGATACTTTGCTCACTCTCTTCTCCTTCTGGTATTCCTGCCATGTGGATGTTGTTACACTTTCTGTCACCCCCAAAGATTTCGTAAGCTCTCCTTGTAACAGAAAATTCAGCAGGGTATAGGAGGTTTAGTCATAGATAGGGGAGCTAACTTAGAACAGGCTCTGTGTTCCCACACCTGGTCCCTCTTCTTTGTTCCCCATTTGTGCTGCCCCCACCCCCCTTGCTTCTGTTTTCCCATGCCTGCTCCCTTTTTCTTTGTTCCCCATTTGTCCCTGCTTCTGCCCACTCCCCAAAAGCATATAAGAAAGAGGAGACCCATGCTCGGTGCCCAGAATTTGGAGACTGACTCCTCTGGGTTCGTGTGCATAATAAAGTGCCTACTTTTTCACTCATCTCAGTGTTCTGCCTGAGTCTGTTCCCATAACAGCCTCATTTGTTTATTTTTTCTTTGTGCTGCTCTGCGTGGGTGTTTTTCCCCCCTACTTTGTCTTCAAATCACTGGTTTAATACTCTGTTTCATCTAACCTAGTGTTTATTCCTTCTAGTGTATCATTTATTTATGATATCACATTATTTATTTTGTGACTTGTCATTTTCTATGGTTTCTATGTCTTTTTTATGCTCTTGAGTATCATTATAATCATTACTCTAAACTCTCTATTTGATACATTGCTTGCTACATTTAATTTGATTCTTCATCTGGAGAATTCTCTTTTTTTCATTTGAGTCCTGTTTCTTTGTCTTCTCATTTTGGCTGCTTCTTTTTGTTTTTGTACTATGTATTAGATGGATCTGCAAAAAGATTGGTGCAGACCTATGCCAAACTCTGTCTTTAACTGGTCCTGGGCCATCTGTTTGGAGCTATTAGCTATTCACAGTTTGTGACTGCCTCTGCTGGGTCTGTTTGTGTGCAGAAAAAACTAGTCTGCCCACCAAGGCCAGCTTTTACCAGCACCAGTTCTCAGGGCAAGTCAACTAAAATCTCAGAGCTCCCAGAGACCCTTCTCTGTATCCAGGCTTTCTATTAGGCTTACAGAGAAAAACTCTCCCGGATGTACTCATCAGCAGCAAGGCATAAGCATCACAGGGTGGAGCAGAGTATTTCCTGTGGGCAGGACTATTGCTTCCCCTCAGGCTGATGCCACTTGAAGGGGAGTGCTCTACGTTCTTGGAGGTTTCCTGGGATCTGGAATATCCATGAAACCTTCTTTTCATAGATCCCAGAAAAAGCAGGCACTAAGTTGTTCTTTTCTTTCTTCCATATTGCTCTGCCAACATTTTGAATATTTTCAGTGAGTATAGAATTTTATGTTGACATTTAGTTCCTTCCAACCTTTGAAAATATCTTTCATGTATATATCAGTTTTTTTATTTCTTTTTTTTAAATTTTATTGTTGTTGTATTACATCCATTCCCTTTTTGCTCCCCTCTGTCCCCCTCCCCACCCACCCATTCCCCACAAAGTCAATCCCACCTGTTGCCTATGTCCATGGTTCTTTTACACTAGGTTCTTGTCTAAGCTGTTCCCCTTTCTTGCCTCTGCCTCCCCCCTCCCCCCAACCCCTTTCCCCCTGACCACTGAAGGCCTTTTCATTGTTTTAATGTTGTGCTTTTGTACTCCTTTTATGAGCTTCTTTTTATCATTGTTAGTATATTTATTATAATATATTTATAAATGTTGTTTTCAGCCCTGGCTGGTAGCACAGTGGATAGGTGCCAGCCTGCGAACCCAAAGGCCACTGGTTCGATTCCCAGCCAGGGCACATAACCAGGTTACAAGCCAGGTCTCCAGCCAGGTCTTTAGCTGGAGGCAAGTGAAAGGCAACCATACATTGATGTTTCTCTCCATCTCTGCCTCTCTCCCTTCCCCTCTCAAATCTGTGCCTTGATGTTTCTCACAAGTCTTAAAATATCAGCTGTTATTTTTAATATATTACTTATGCTCCATTGTAGCTATCTTCTTCTGGGACTACTATCATCCATTTGTTAGACAATTTCACTAGATACAATATTTCTTTTGAGGTCTATTTTGTATCTGTGAACCTTTTGTCTATTTATGCTTTGGTCAGGTCCACATAATACCCATCTTGCAGTTTATACATCATTTTTCTATGTTATATAGTTTGCTTTTTAACCCATGAATTGATTTATTCATTTAACTAATTGTGCTTTCAGTTTTACAATTTCCATTTTATAATTTCAACTTTCTACTATAAAATATCATCTTGCCTTGGCTGGTGGCTCAGTAGATAGGCACCAGCCTGTGAACCCAAAGGTCACTGGTTCAATTCCCAGCCAGGGCACATAACAAGATTGCAAGCCAGGTCTCCAGCCAGGTCTATGGATGGAGGCTGTTGAAAGGCAACTATACATTGATGTCTCTCTCCCTCTCTGTCTCTTTCCCTCCCCCTTTCTCTAAACATAATAAATAAAAAATCTTTTAAAAATATCATCTGAAGAGGGAAGATGGCGACAGAGTAGAGAGCAGTGCTGATGGTGTTCTCAAGTACCAAAGCAGCTAGAGGACAGGATAAGGAGCGTGAGACATCTTCAGGACCCTAGGGATTGGAACGGACAGCATCTGGACACAGGGGAGCAGAGCCCAGAGGCAGAGGAGGCCAGCGGGACAGTAGGTGAGGCGTTCCCGACCGACCGG
>PVIW01003364.1:0-101517 GCA_004026585.1 Noctilio leporinus
AAAAATTTTATTGTTGTTGTATTACATCCATCCCCTTTTTGCTCCCCTCTGTCCCCCTCCCGACCCACCCATCCCCCCAAAGTCAATCCCACCTGTTGTCCATGTCCATGGTTCCTTTATACTAGGTTCTTGTCTAAGCTGCTCCCCTTTCTTGCCTCTGCCTCCCCCCTCCCCCCAAGCAAACTTTTTTGAACCTGAAAATGAACCATGTGTAACATGAACTGTGTTCTGAAACAATCAAAATGTTCATATCTTTTTTTTTTTTCTTTTTCTTTAATGCAATGTAAATTCCTGGCTTTGAGTACAGATAAGATCATGGTTGCCTACAGAGTGTGAGCCCTGTATATTTGTTATTGTTGCAATATCTGACAGGACTTGTTTATAGGTGGTTATGGCACAACATGTCAGCCTGAAGTGCCAGGTAGGCTGCCTGCATAACACCTGGGCAAACACCTCTCCTGAAAAGAAACTTACATGTCCTAAGCAGGAGCCACTTTCAGGGTCTCTGAAGAGCTAATCACAGGAAATCCTGAACGTTTCACTTCCTTTCCTTCTCTCCAGAGCTGTAGTTACTTAAGTAGGAAGGGATGTAGGCTTTCCCTTCTTTACCTGTGAGACAAGATGCAGGTAAGTTCCCATCTCCTTTTGAGTCCTTTTGCCTCATTGTAATGATATTCACAGATATCACACTGTTGTCTACCTACAGCAGAGAGGGGATCAATAACTGATAGGCAGTGATGGAATGCCAGCTGGGTATCGGAGGGGAATGTGATGGGGGGAGAATAGCCCGAGGATGCCCGACCTCAAATAACTAGGAGACATGACCTCCATGGTCACTCCTTCATTTCAGGCATCCTTACTACATTTCACATGGTTTATTGCAAGGGCCTTCTAGCTGGTATGCCATTCCCATAGTCTTGTCCCCTGTAATTCTCCATATCACAGCAAGAGTTAAGTTTTTCAAGTATTGGATTGGCCAAGAAGTTTATTTTTTGTACCCTGGCTCTAGTGGTGCTTAGTTGTCTTTAATGTCACTTGAAACAATTTTGTTAGATTGTATCATGACAGCTGGCATATCAGCCCGCATTAAGGCAAAACTTATTAAAATTGGTGAATTTTTGTGTAGCCATTTTAACATTGAAGATGGAAGAAAATATGTAACATTTTTGGCATATTGTACTTTATTTCAAGAAATGTCAAAATGCAACTGAAACAAAAACATTTTGTGCTGCGTATGGAGAAGGTGTTGCGACTGATCAAATGTCAAAAGTGGTTTGCCAAGTTTTGCACTGGAGATTGCCTTCTAGGTGATGTTCCATAGTCGGGTAGCCTAGTTGAAGTTGATAGTGATCAAATTGAGATATTAATTGAGAATAATCAACATTATACAATGCAGAAGATAGCTAACATATTCAAAATAACTGAATCAAAAAAGTTACTAATCTCGGGGAAGGGGGGGTTGCCCTTCCATCCTGGGTCGGGGGCGGTGGAGCCCATTGCGGGGAGGGTCGGGGTGGGCTCCATGCCTCCTCCTGGCTCTCGCCCAGACCTGCCTCCCCTCCCCTGCACACCCTTGGGTGGTGTTGGGGGAAAGGTGGGAACCTTCTGAGGTGCCTGTGGGAAAAAAATTATTGGTGAAAATGAAAAAAGTGTATCTTATTTTATAGGAAAAAAACACAAACTTTTTGGCCAACCCAGTACAAGTTGATAAATCCTTCTCCTGCCTAAAGCACTGAGGGGCTCCCTGTGGCTCTGAGTCTTTTTGGACTGACAGCTGCCCACCAGAGTGGCCTCATTTTCATTGTTTTTTCCCAATCTGTGGTCCTGTCTTACTGACTTGTTTGCAATCCCCTGAACATTCCCAGTCTTAAATGGTGTGGAGAGCTTCTTATTATTGGAGAGCATTCTTTTTCATTGTGTATTATGTAAATGATTTGAAAGAAAAGGCTCTAATATTCCACATGCTCAAGGCTGGCTGATGGGAACAGTGCCTTCATTGTATTCATTGACTTCTGTCCTACTTTAGTGTTGTTTCTACATCACTGTAGATTAGGCAGGGAAGGTAATCCTTCATTCAAACACCTACTCTTTGGCTAGAACTGGAAAGCTTTTCCCATACTTGTTTATAATTTGCTTACATGATTGCTCAAGAACTTCATGTTAGAGGATTGCCCAGGTGTTCAGAGATTTTTATATTTTGATAGAGTATCATTCCAATATCTCTTCCAAGGTGGAGTCTTATTGTTTTATATACTCAGAAATAAGGTAATTATAAGACAAGGCAAGAGTATGGGTGGAGCCATGCTCTGGTTCAGTAGTAAAACTGAGTCCAAACATAAACATGCAATTACAGTATAGGGGTAATATTTATCTATTTACAAAATTTAATGTTAAAAGTATTTTTGTGATTTAAAAGTTCTATTATCTTTTATGGTTTTTATTATTGAATATAATTGCCATTTAACATTAATTTCAGGTGTAGAACACCTGATTCAAAAATTGTGTGTATTGAGAAATGATTATCATGTCTAGTTAACTTAAACATATTTTATTTAAATTTTTGAATGGTTAATTCGCATGTATGGTCAAAAGCTGGAGAAAGATATAGTGTATGCAAGTATGTATATATTCTTTTTGTTTTTCACATTAATGGAGCATATTATATACACTGCTGTGCAGTTGGTCTTTTTCAGATATCAAATATGCCTTGGAAATCTTTCCTTATTAGAATACATGGAGATGTTACATTCTTTGTAATGGCTGCAGAGAATATGATAGTTGCTATACCTCAGGGAAATCCTCTGTTGATGGACATTTAAGCTGTAACCAGCCTTTGATGATCACAATTATTGCTGTGTGAATAATATTATACATCCATCTTACCATGTATGTAAGAGTGTTTCTCTTGGTCATATTCCCAGCATTAAAAATGTTGTATCAAAAAATATGTTAAGTTGTGGTAGATTTTGCTAAATTGCCCTTCATAGATCTGTTTTCTCACATTCTTGCCAACACAGTATATTACCAATTATTTTTGCCAATCTGATAGGTGAAATGGATATCCCCTTGTAGTTTAATTTACACTTTTCAATGAGGGAAGTTGAGCATCTTTTCAAATGTTTTAAGAGTATTTGTATTTTCTTTCAGTGACATTTGATTTGTATGTTTCTTTCAGGAACAGACTAGTCTGTTCCTATCTTTTGCCTGTTTTTCCATTGGATTGTTGCTCTTTTATTGATAAATATGAATTTTTTTTGTAGTAAAGAAATTAGTTCTTTGTGTCATGAGCTGTAAATATAATATTTTCCCCATCTCATTATTTTTATTTTGCCTTTGCCTTTAACATTTCTTGCTATGTAGAATTTAGTACTACTGCCATTAACCAGAAATTCAGCTTTTCTTTTATGGCTTCTGACTTCAGTCAAACATAGAAAGGCCATTTAATCCTTGGAGTATGAAATTTTCCTTTCAGACTTTTTTCTATTATCCCCTTCCATTTCCCCATTTATGTATTTTATCCACCTGGATTCATCTTTGTTTAAAGTGAACCATTGGACTTTTATGTAGGTGGCTGTTGTATCAGTCAGGGTCTAGTCAGGAAGGTAGAAACCATTTTAGATATTTCCAACAGAAGTCAATAAAAGGATTGGGTTCCACAGTTATTAGAAAGCTGAAAGAATAAAAAGAAATGTGAGGTAACTGCAGATACTCTAGAGGCTGCCTCTAGAGCTGGGGAAACAAAGAGAGAAGGGAAAATGACTAGAACACAGGTGTTTGGAAGAGAATCCTCACTGAGGCGGGGCTCACCGGTGGCCCAGCTTCTGCTGGTACCTCTGAGGGAGCTCAGTGAGGCTAGTTCTAGATGAAAAGGAGTTGAGGAAGCCAGGGCTGAGGAAGCCAGAGCTGAAGCTAGAGCTAACTGCTATTGCTGGAGCAACACTGTCAGAACCAGGACAAAATGGAAAGGAACTCTCCTTTCTCCCCTTCCCACCTTTTAATAGCCCTCTAATGACTCCTCTTGGCAGAACCCAACAGGAAGCAGCCAGCACAGGAGTCTGGGAAATGCAATTTGCAGAGCGCCAGACCCAGCATCATGGGCTGGAATAAAGATAAATGCTTTTACAACTGAGAGATAATAAGTAAACAAGCATTAAATTAAACAATCAAATGTTCTCTAGTTTTGGAAATGTCACTTTAATCCTATAATGCAATGATTTTCAAATGGTGTGCCACAGAATTTTTAAAACATACAATACCTGACGAGGGTCACTGACCTTTTTCCCCTGAGACTGTCAAATTAGAAAATGACAACAGCCAACACAACCACCATAAGATGTGAATGAATAAAAATCACACCTTTTTTTTTTTTTTAGGTCAGATCAGCAAACAATATAAAATACTTTTTTGGTTTGCTGTAGAATTTTAGTAATTAGTTTATGTGTGCCATGAGATGAAAAGGGTAGAAAATTGTTGCTCTAAGGGAATTTTGAAATCACCAAGAAATGTGACAGAGGCAATGTTAGGGAGGGTAATAGCAATCTAGGAGTTAACATCTTCAAGAAAGAAAGTGAATGACCCTGGAGATGTGAATGACAATTGGCTACAAAAAGAAAGGATGCAAACTGCTATTGTCATGAGATTCAAAGCTAGGACATTTTAGGGAAGAGAGAGAAAGAATGATCTGGAAGCAGTAGTGCAAAGCAAGGTAGAAATCTACACTACTTCCAGGTCCCCTGGTACAAGAAGAATAGGAGAGAATCTGTTCACTTTTTCTGGGAGCTTTTTGGAGCAGGTAGGTGTGTTCTCAGGAGAGTGTCAGAGTTCCCTTAGGGAAGTGGTTCTCAAAGTTGTATGGAGATGCTAGGGCCACACTCCAGGCCAATAAAACAACAACCTCTAGAAGTAGGAAGCAGGCATCGATGCTTTTAAAAAGCTATACATGATGCCAATGTGCAGTCAAATTTGATAATCACTGAATTAGAGCAAGGAGGTGAAGGGAACATGGTCCGAAGAGTTTGCAACTTAGAATAAGTGGCTCATAGTTGAATGTGAATTTCAAAAAGCACAGTGAAAGAATTTCAAGAGATGGGGATGGGTGAGTTACAAGCTTAGAAAAGATGAGGGCAGGACCAAATGCAGATTTGAGTTCAGAAGGTGAAGGGTATGAGTTTTTCTTGTTTTTTTTTTTTTTTTTTTTTTTTAAATATTATTTTCATTTGCTTTACTTTTTTAAAAAAATATTTTATTTATTATTTTTAGAGAGTGGGGAAGGGAGAGAGGCAGAGACAGACAGACAGACAGACAGTGATCAATGTATGGTTGCCTTTTTCACCTGCCTCCAGCTATGGACCTGGCTGGAGACCTGGTTTGCAACCTCATTATGTGCCCTGGCTGGGGAATCAAACTTGCAATTTTTGGGTTCGAAGGCCGGCACCTTATCCACTGAGCCACCAGCCAGGGCTCTTGTTTTGTTTTTTATTGTTGTTGTTGTTGTTTTACTTGTTGCACTTAAAGTACTAAGTACCTTTACTTTAGCAGCTGCAGGATCCGAAATACACAATTGTTTTTCCTTATTCATGGCTTTGGTGAGTCCTTTTAGAGCTATGGCTATAAAAAGCAATGCAGAACATGTCAGAAGAGATGCTTCGAGTGGTTTTGCTGTGGTTCAGTTATCTAGGGATATAAGCCTTCCCAAATGATCCCCATGAGCATGGCATCGTCTGTGAGGTGGCCACTCCAACCTCAGCTGAGAAGAGTGAGGCAGTATTGCTATAGCTCCATGTGCCTTGCTAAATTAGCTCTTGAGATTAAGCATGTGTAAAGAGTGGCTGCAGAAAGAGGGTATTCAGACTTCATGTTTATTGGCCTTGAAGGTCTTGGAGAAATTGGAAGGAAATTTAGGGATATTCCTGTAATATTATTTAAAACCAACCACTGTTGAGCATAAAATGAGTTCAGCATCGAGAAATCTGGCAACACTGGTCATCTGATCTCATCCACCTGCCTCTTTTATTTAGTCATCTTCACCACGCTTTCATCTGACCATTGGCTTGTGGATGATGAAGCAAGATAATGACAGCTCAGTCAAGGTTCCTAACCACAAAACCCCAGCAGCGGTCAATGCATATCAATTGTCTGAAACAAAAATATTTGGCATCCTGGTAACTACAAATAAGCAGCAGGAGTTTGAAATAACTAAGGGGACCCTGAGCCATTTTATTGACTCTACTATAATTAAGAAAGTACTTTGCCTGAAAGTTCCTAGCTATTAATATGAATGTTGGCCAGTGGTTCTTAGTCATTTATTATGAAAAAGCTGATGCAGTGGGAATATCATACAAGCTAGTAAAACGGAGATTTTTAAATATCAGAACCAATGTCATGCTGTCTGATAAAGTTCAAATTCAGGCTATCATAAAAAAATTCCAAGTTTCTTCAAATAATAAGACCATGATATATGACATGCTTAACAAGAGTGATCCCACTTTAAATGATGACTGGTTGTTGGCAGTAATTACTCATAAGCTTATATCAAAATCAAGTTTGTTCAACATCTTTCCTCAAGAATAATATAAAAAAGTTGAGCCCTGGATGGTGGCACAATGGCTAAGACACCAGCCTGCGAACCCAAAGGTCACTAGTTTGATTCCCCAGCCAGGGCACATAACCAGGTTGCAAGCCAGGTCTCCAGCCAGGTCCATAGCTGGAGGCAGGTGAAAGGCAACCATATACTGATGTTTCTCTCCCTCTCTGCCTCTCTCCCTTCCCTTCTCTCTAAAAATAATAAATAAAATCTTAAAAAAAAAAAAAAAGAGAAAAGTTGGTTGACTTTAGAAACTGCATATGGGAAAAAAGCATGCTTGTAAATAATACTTTCATATTCACTGACCTAAAAATTAAGGTAAAAATATTGGCTCACATATTTTGGCTCAGCAATAACATTTCTATTCTAATATACAAATAAGTATTTGAATACACAGTCACATTTCACTGAAATATCAATTACTTTTTTAGGGCATTGATTTGATAGCATGTCAGGGTTCCTTCAAGTATGCCAAATGGCATTTATTTATTATTTTTATAGAGAGTGGAAGGGAGAGACATATCAATGTACAGTTGCCCTTCACCTGCCTCTAGCTACGGGCCTGGCTGGAGACAAGGGGAGACCTGGTCAAGTCCCAGACCTGGCTGGGACTTGAACCAGCAATCTTTGGGTTTGCAGGCTGACACCTTATCCACTGTGCCACCAGCCAGGGCCTGGCATTTAAATATTTATTAAAAAATTGATCTGGCCTAAAAAGTTGCTCATTCATATTTTTAACCTAATTAATTAGCATATGGATTAATTCCTGCTTGAGAATGTTTCAATATATTTATTAGTGATTTAGTGTAATGGAGAGATCTCTGATCAGACCTGAGTTCTGACATACAACCAACAACAACCAAGGATTTGTACTTGGGCAAATCACCGACTTCTGTGAAGCTGTTTCCTGAACAGCAAATCAAGTGGTTAAAGTTCTTTCTTACTTTTAAATAACTATGATTCTATGAATCGAATGTTCTGCTAAGGGCTCGGAGACATTTAAGTAGGTCAAAAAACTGGAATTAAAGTTAGTCTCTCCTAATGCCTTCCCTATGCTGTCCTAATGTTCTGGGGCATTTCTCTCATCCTTCCTTCCAAAAGGTGGCTTGATGAAGAAATAACTATAGGAATTGCCTTCTCAAATCTGATTTCTGTTGGATTATAAAGTCATGTAAGCACAGGATTATGTCCTACTCATTTGGGATCCATCACAATAACCAGCAGAGTAGCAATTTTACATACAGTTGCTAAATGAATAATTAGTCAATAGAAGGAAGAAAGGAAAAAGGAAGGGAGAAGGTAATAACTACTGATCCATATATGGTTTACTGCTCCGTGCTGGTACCAGTGAAAAGAGAAGCAGTAGCTATGCCCTTCAGTTTTCATCTAAGACGAGAACAGGACAAATGGAAGAAATGTTTGATAAATATTTTATTTAATTACTACAGGCATAATCAAGTTGAGATCTTTATTTCAAACAAATTCCACAGTTTGAAATTCTAGTCCAACATAATTGTTTGATTTTTCCTTGGAGTTAAAAAAATCTTGTTTTTGTAATATATATATATAAAAGATATATATATATATATATAAAAGATTTTTTATTTCATTATTTTTAGAAAGAGGGGAAGGGAGAGAGACATCAATGTATGGTTGCTTTTCACCTGCCTCCAGCCACAGATATGACTGGAGACCTGGCTTGCAACCTGGTTATGTGCCCTGGCTGGGGAATCGACCCTGCAACCTTTGGGTTTGCAGGCCGGCACCTTACCCACTGTGCTACCAGCCAGGGCCTATATTTTGATCTAAACTTGGCTTAAAGTTTCAAGGAAGAAGAACTAAAAAATCTGAAAAAGACTGAATTGAGAGTTGAACATGTAAAAACAGAAGCAACCCAATCAATTTATTGAAAAACAAATAAGCAAGACATAACTCAGTTCTGGTGAAGTAGACATTAGCATCAATAGCATTTAACTCCTCTTGAGCTTTACATTATATTTGAATAAAACATAAAATAGTACTTGTTTGAGGGGTTCTATATTGTATATACTGTAAATATGGAGACTTCATAAAGTATGACCCTAGTTCTGGAGATCAGTTACCTTGATTTGCATCTTGACACCATCACTTGTCAGTTGCATTACTTTAGGCAAACCACTGAATTTCTTTGTGCCTACTTCAGATCTCTCATCTATAAAATGGTGATAATAATGGTACCTATCTGAATAGGTTGTTATGAGTTTTAAATTCAATAATGTTTGCAATGTACTTTGCACATTTCTAGTTACTATTAACTGCTCAATAATATTAAGAAAAGAGAGATAGAGATAGAGAATGTGTGTTAACATTTGTATAAAATATTATAAATACATGCATAAAAAATAATAATTAAAAAATCCACTTTAAATTATTAATAGAATTAGCCTGGGGAGTGAAATTTTGAAAGGATGTGGCATCCACCTTCACTTTTTTTAATGTTGACTCTATAATGTTGATTTTTTAAATTAATCAACATTTATTACATTATAATTTTAAATCTTTAGAAATTTTAAGAGTAAATCTTAAGAGATAATTTGCCCAACAAAATTAATCCAAAGAGAGTTCAACTTAAACAAGTTTCTACAGAATGAAGGCAGCAGAAGAGGCCATAAATCACAATTCCTTCTGAGGGGAGGTAGAAAGTATTTCTATGCACATTCTAATTTAGGGTCTTAGTTAATCCGTTGTGTTAGATAGGGTGTTGTGATTTCCACCAGAGTTGAGAGAGTTGAAAGATTTCCCGAATTGTATCTTGCCACTTACCTAGTGAAGAGCAGGGCTAGACCTAAGTGCCTGATTCCATCAGAGCCCCTTCACCGCTTTATGACATCCACAGAGTTGATCATTCCCCACTGAACCCCAGTTTAAAGCAACAAGTAATGGCTCATTTACATAACCTGGAAACCAGCAGAGTAGAGGGTGACGTTTTCTGATGAACTGGCTAATTTGCTTTAGAACTATATAAAAACATAGGTGAAAACTCAGATATATAGTCACCATTCTGGCAATTTCTTATGTCTTGTAAAGTGTTAATATATTCATATTTTAGACTTTTGTGACTGATAGACTGAAGCTTTTCACCTTGTAGATAATTTAACATGGTTAGCCTTGGATGAGATCTCATTTTACTGGCTGCAGATTCACAAGATCCCCCAAAGAGTCTATTCAGTAATTGTGGTGCATTCCTGTAGCATTTAAGTCTAAGCCCTAAAAGCTTGGCTTTGTATACTTGATCTGTAGCGACCTTTCGAGTTTGCTGCCCATTGAAGCGAAGGTCTTCCTTGTGAAATCATAGAATAGTGCCCCAGTTCACTTTCTGTTACTTGATATCACTGAACAAAACTACCATTATCAGTGTCTGAGAGAAAAAAAGATATGGTACCCTGTCTCTTTAAAAGTTTAAGAATAGCAAGCACAGTAGAGTTAATTCTTTTGGGGCTGTGCCTTGAGAATTTTCTGGCTCAGAATCAAGCTACAGATAATTAATTATGTCAGTGAAAAGCTCTGATGGCCTGTTCTCTTCAGAGAAAAGTGACATCATCCATAGAGTTCTCTGGCAATAAAGAAGAACAAAGCTGTGAGTGCAGGAAATAACAGACAGATGTCCATGAGTGCATATTTTATCTACTTCAAAGTGTATTGCAAGAAGTCATGCTCCAGGGTTGGGCTGTCTTCCAGCAGCAGTGGCTTGGCAAAGGGTCTTGGAGAGTCAAAGAAGTAAGATTACATGATAGAGTTCACTGCCTCACATGCTCTGGCCTGCAGATAGAAGCTCGGCATTTTTAGGGAAGTTGCTAAAGAGATGACACTGCTCAAAAATGTTGGCAAGATCACAGCAAGCCCATCATGTTATGTAGTGTGAACCAGAGAGTGGCAGTACTGTTTGTGGATGAATCTTATGGTATAGAAAACATTACCCAGGGAATTTCATTCCAGGGCCTTTCCTTACTTTGTACTTAGATAATGTTTTTACAGAAAACTTTTACCGACCCCCCACAGCAATTGCTAATGGAAAGAATAAATATTTTGAAGTCAAATAACTCTGCTTCCTATGTATCATGTGACCTTGGGCAAGCTATTTAATTTCTTTGAGACTTAGTTTTTTTAAATCTGCAAAATGTAATGAAGAGAAATAAGATTTCTGAAAAAAATATTGTTCACACTAGGGTGCAATGTAAGTACTGGTTGTTATTAAATTCAATTCTGTCCTTCCTGAAAAATGTTAATTTAATATATTACACATATAAGACCAGGTGTATTAGTTGGAATAAATGTTTACCTATACAAGCAATTTTAGGAATGATAGAAAGATTAATGTTTCAAAATTTCAGGTATCAGAGGACCAGAAATTTGTCTTTTAAAGATGCTGTCCTCTAAGCTGAAACTACCCATTTCAGAATTTTAAAAAAATACATATTTTATCTGATTTTCAAAACAAAACCAGTTCAATACAGGTTATTTAGAACATGCATTCTTGACAAGAGTGCTATTGTTCCCAACTGGAGAAAAGCTTGTTCTTAGAGGAGGGGTAAAGAAATTTTAGGTGTGACAGTGGCTTGTGGTCTTCAAAAAGAACACAGGATAGCCCTGGCTAGTGTGGCTTAGTGGACTGGGTGCTGGCCTGCAAACCAAAAGATTGCTATTTTGATTCCCACTTAGAGCACATGCCTGGATTTGGGGCCAGGTCCCCAGAGGGGAGCCTGCAAGAGGCAGCTGATCAATAATGTTTCACTTGCACATTGATGTTTCTATCCCTCTTTTTCTCTCTCTCTCTCAAAAAAACAAAACAAAACAAAACCAAAAAACAGTAAATAAATAAAGTCTTTTTTTAAAAGACCAAAGTACATATACAGTTATACGGTATATTTGGGGCATTAAAATTTCCTAAGGGGGCAATTAGGAAAAACATATAAAAAGTCTCTTTAGGAAAATAAAACTGCAAAGGTTTAAGAAACATTGTTTTAGAAATATTAAAAAATTGCTCTGACTGATATGACTTAGTTGGTTGGGCATTGTCCAACAAAACGAAAAGTCACTGATTTGATTCTCATTTAGAGCACATGACTGACACAATCAGTCAATGTTTCTCTCACACATGAATGTTTCTCTTCCGTTCTGCAAAAAAACTAAATATTATAAAGTTACAAAGAAAAATATCAATCACTCATAATTATACCAATTTGAAAAAATAATTGTAAATATTTTGGTATTTTTCTACATATTTATATTAATTGCAAGCACAGTGCACATACAAATTTAATATGTATTTGTTAAAAGCATTTCTTACATCCTTTAAAATCCCTAATACTATTTTTTAAAATATATTTTAAAAATTTATTATTTTTAGAGAGAGGGGAAGGGAGAGAGGCAGAGAGGGAGAGAAACATCCATGTATGGTTGCCTTTCACCTGCCTCCAGCTACAGACCTGGCTGGAGACCTGGCTTGTGCTCTGGCTGGGAATCAAACCAGCGACATTTGAGTTCACAGGTCTGCACCTTATCCACTGTGCCACCAGCCAGGGCTGCTAATACAAATTTTAAAGTCTGTAAAATATATTATCCTATGAAAATATTATATTTTACTCAAACATATCCTTATTACTGAATATTTAGGCTATTTCTAATTTTTTTACTGTTATAAACATTTCAACAAACACTTGTGTACTAATCTTTGTTTTCCTTGTTAAAATTTTCAAAAGATATGAATAATTTAAAAGTATCTTATGTGCATCTATGGCCAAATTGTTTCCCAGAATCCATATGACTTCCCCACAAAATCATGAGAATCCTCATTAGTCAAACTCTTGTAATAACTATTATAGTTCTAAAATGTGTCCTGATTTAGGGGTGAGCAATGGTGCCTCATTATTGCTTTAAATATATTTCTTTAATTGTTAGTTAAGCTGAACTATTTCCTAATGAAAATTTTTTAAAAAAGATTTTATATTGTTATATTTTAGAGAGAGGGGAAGGGAGAGAGGCAGAGAGGGAGAGAGACATCAATGTACGGTTGCCTTTCACCTGCCTCCAGCTACAGAGCTGGCTGGAGACCGACCTGGCTTGCAGCCTGGTTATGTGCCCTGGCTGAGAATTGAACCAGGGACCTTTGGGTTCGCAGGCCAGTACCTTATCCACTGTGCCACCAGCCAGGACTCTGAACATGTTATATATCAGTGAATTATCTATTTATACCATATTTATTTATTTTTAAAATGTTATTTATTATTTTTAGAGAGAGGGGAAGGAAGGGAGGCAGAGAGGGAGAAAACATCAATGTATGGTTGCCTTTCACCTGCCTCCAGCCAAGGACCTGGCTGGAGACCTCATTATGTGCTTTGGCTGGGAATCGAACCAGTGACCTTTGGGTGTGCAGGCCAGTGCCTTATCCACTATGCCGCCGGGGCTATACCATTTTTATATTTGTCTATTGAGACTTAGGATTTTCCTTAATGAAATACGAGGTCTGTCCAGAAAGTTGCCAGCCACATAATATAAAAATTGGAGATAATTTATTGAAGAAGATACAAGAAGTATCATACACAGGACAATGATGCGTCAGTTCCTTTCAAAGTAGGCACTTTGGGATTCTCCCAATGTCTCTTACACTGTTCAAAACACTCAGCAAAATTCTTTGTTGAAATCACCATCAGCTGCCCTATCATATTCTCATGAATCTCATTGATAATCTGAAATCTCTTCCCTTTCAAAGATGATTTTAGTTTTGGGAAAAGCCAGAAGTTTCATGGTGCTAAATTGCCTTGGTTGGGGGCTGAGTCACCTGGTAATTTGCTGTTTGACCAAAAACTCTGCACCAGACCTGATGCATGAATGGTCATGTTGTTGTACAGAAGTCAGAAAACTACCCATGTCTGTTCATTCCTTTGCTTGACTTAAACAGAAGAAAAACATAAAATGAGTTATGTATTGATTAGTTGTTGAAAATGTCATGATAAGAAGCATGTGGGAGCTTAACTTTATGTCCCCTAAGAACAATGATTTGGTATTCTCTAATGCAGTGTTTGTGGTAACTTTACAAAAAATAACTACTACAGATAGTGAGAATCAACTATATTCATTTCTATTTGTTCATCTAATACAATAAGGAACCTGAATTATGGGGAGATCTGACAAAAATTTCATGAACATTGATGAAAGTAATAAGCCAGTATCTTTTGGAATCTAAGCTTTTTCTAGTGAAAGGTAGAAGGTAGATTTTTTTTTTTTAAAGATTTTAGTTAATTATTTTTAGAAAGAGGGGAAGAGAGAGAGAGGCAGAGAGGGAGAGAGACATCAATGTATGGTTGCTTTTCACCCGCCTCCAGCCACAGACCTGACTGGAGACCTGTTTTGCAACCTTGTTATGTGCCCTGGCTGGGGAATCGAACCTGCGACCTTTGGGTTTGCAGGCCGGCGCCTTATCCACTGTGTTACCAGCCAGGGAGAAGGTAGATTTTTATAAAGCTATCCTATCCTTAAAGGAGAAAATGTACATGCTTACAAAAAGGGAAACATAGGAAATTGTTGTTTGATATGTAGAATACATACACACAAACACACTCCATTCACACATTTAATGAATATTTATTGAGCACCCACCTGTGTTGGTCACTGTACTAGGGTCTAGGGACACATGATAAAAAGAGGCTTCTGCTCTCACTGAGCTCTCAGGAAGAAAACAGGCCATTGTAATTATGAAGTAGCAAGCATAGTAATGAGTGAATTATCAGGCATCAAGAAATGGCAGTTCTATAAATTTTATGCCCATTCTCAAATCACAGAGCATCACATAGCTCCTAAACACTGGCACTGAAGTAACAACATATGTAAGATTTTCTTGTTGAAATATGTTTTGAATGTGCCCATCTCTGGTCCAATGCCATGAAAAATAAACATAATTGTAGGAACAGATATAATCAATTACATTTTCTCTTTGAAAGGGTAGATTTCAAATTGTGACACGGCACTAGAAAACATAATATTGCTCTAAAAAGCCATTGGCAAATAAGAGATAGTATAGATGTCTTATGGCTTTTCAGGGATCTCCTTTCTTTAAAAAAGAACATTCCAAGTAAAAGCACTGATATAAATTGTAATAAACATCGAAGATTAATTTAAAAAAAATGAGCAAGTCTACTTTTTGTACTTATGTTTATTTTCTTTTCCTAACTTGGCAGGCTTGACTTTGGTTGCACCTTCATTTATAGGCAACACCTGCACTCAGCATCAGGGCCAGCACAGGATGTGCTACTCAACATTGTTCCTTACTGATGCCAGGTTTTAAATAGAATGTTCAGAAAAGTTTAGAAAAAAATGGTGTCATTCCTACTGCAATATAATCTTTTGACAGTGGTGATGAAGAAGCTACAGATGCTAGAGTAAATAGTGCAGTCCAAATTCTCAAATTAGGGTGGGAACTGCCCTTTCAAGTCACATCAACAAATGGTGCAGCCGGCTCAGAAGCACAGGGCAAGCCAACGTGGTTGCCAGTTTTCTGTTCTGTCTGTAGCATACGAATCTCAGATGATGCTATGAGTGGTATGGGCAATCACAGGATACTGAGAGCAATAGGGAGGAGAACTTTTGACTTACGAATTCAGTTTGTGGAAAGCCTTTTGGTTATGCTGCCCAGTAGATCCAGCAATTCTACATTAGCCAATTCAGCCTTTTATTGGGCACCCATGGTATTCCAAGCATTGTATTAGTCACTTCACATGTATTTCATTCTCATACAGATGGTGAAACTGAAGTTCAGAGCTAACCTGCCAAAGGTCATCTAGCTAGAGTAAATTGCAGGGCTGTAATTTGTCTGTTTGACTCCTAAAACACAGGGTAATTAACATTTGCCAGGCACCTTTGTATATTTGCCTATGTAAAACCTGTGAGGTAGCTACTGCTATGCCCATTTTACAGATGAAGAAACTGAGTTCAGAGAAGCTAATGCACTTGTTCAAGGTCACACTAGCAGTAGTGCTGATACATTTTCTAACTTAAGATTCCCAAACACATGTTCTTTCTATCACATTGCTTTTCTTGAGTAGGAGTAAAAATAAGCAAGAAACTAGCTCTAAGTTTACATCAGGAACTTGTTTAAAGGGAAAAACAAAAAGCAAGTGGGTTAAGGAACCACATAATAATATACATCTTTAGTCTACCAGAATAACTGATACTTAGGTGACCATCATGAGGACTCAAAGAGACATTAATTTATGTACATCATATTTTTAAGAAGGGAGGGGCTTTATAATTCATTTCAGGATTCTCTTATTCCCAAACCCTTAACAAATGAAAAAGCTTTAGTGTTTAAAGAACTAAATTCTTGATTCCTTTTAAAAGTAAATATCCAGTATCACATTCCCTATAGGTTTGTAATGGCTGAGATTTTCTTGTATTTTTGTTCAAAAAATTAAACTCTGCTTGCTCTAAGTTAGCCAAATATATGTTATAAATACAGAATTCATTTTGGTCAGAAACTGAAGTGAATACATCAAAAAACATAACAAATCCAACAGAACTCAATGTCATATGAGTCAAATAAACCTCATGTGTAATTCTATCTGGACATTGTAGTCTTACCTTGTTTGATTGAAATATTTTCTCTTTCGACAAAGTATTACTCCTATTTTTCAGCCCCCCTCAGTCAGAGGTTAAAAATAAAATGAAAGAAATAAGCTTTTTGCTCTCCCTCCTCTGCACCCACCTGCTCTGTGGGAATAGGCTAAGAAGTCCCTAGATATGTTCACTGGGCTATCATTTGGCATTTGCCATTTTGCCCCTTTTCCTACTCCAGCCCAGCTGCTCCTGTTACGTGCCTGCTGGAAGCACAGCCACCCCTGTGCTTTCCCTTCTGTTTATGTCAGCTAATGTCTACTTCAGGACTGCTGGGGCGACGTCTACCTGAGTGTGAGGCAAGACAGAAAGAGGCCTGCCCCTTCCTGCCTTCCCCCTTCACTACTGAAGCCAGATGCCCTGAATCCTCATTTACCAATTCTTCTAGTTATTATTTATAAGTCTTTTATAGCACTTTCTCACACTGGGACTCAAGCATGGGTTTAGGGGTGGGCTAGAGGAGAATCTGAGTGACAGACTCCATGCTGCACTCAGACTCACCCTTCCCCTCTGACCCTGCCCATTGTCCTTCAACCAAAATAGTGCCCTTCCTCCCTTGGAATGAGTTCTTTCCCAGGAAGAGCCTCAATTCCTCATGCAAATTGCCCTGTGGCAGAGACAGCCTGCCAGTCAATCCTCCTGGCAGGTTTACATCAAAGGTCTTCACTCAAACTTGAAAAAGAATCTCTAGAGACCATCTGAAAAGGGGACAACTCTAGGGGAAGAGTGAGGATGTGATGAAGATTTAACCTAATAAGTAAACTGGTATATACCAGAGATGTCTGTACAGAGAGAGATGTCTATCACAGATGCTTTATCTGCCCTGGATCTCATCCTTCTGGTTTCTGCTGATGGGATTTCACCTGTGGACCTAGATAAACAACCTCAGTGAGATAATCATCATCTAGTTGTGCCTTAGCAATGGCTTCTCTCACGTTTTAAGGACTCCAGCTTCTCAACTGGTTCACAGTAGAGTCCAGAAATCTACTGCTGGACCTGGTTACAGAGAGGCATGGGTAGTTTAAAGGCTCTTCTCAAGGTCTTTATTAGTAAAGAACAAAAAGGTTGTAGTCTTTCGGAATTGAAGAAATTACACACTGTATAATCATAGCACCGCGTGAGGAAAGTGTGACCTTATCTAATTTCTAATCCAGGACACAGCAGCTGTTGTACTATTTCTATCCCAATGTTTTTAAAAAAGAAAAAGAAGAAAACCACCTAAGTAATGTAAATGCACCTAAATCCATGGATGACTGGAATTTTCAGGTAACTAACCACAGGAAAATATGTCATCACTCTTATAATTTAATAGATGAAGCTTAACTTTTCTTTTTCAAATTATAAAAGAAAGTTTATTTAGAAAGTTACAGAGGTAGTAGATAGAAGGGCGGTTGGAGTTTAGGAGAGAGAAGGGCAGAGGTAATGCCTCTGGGGGAAGGAGAGAGGGAAGGAAAAGGTGCCCGTGCCTCTACTTTTTTCTACTATTTTTCAAAGTGGTAATCTCTGGGCAAAGGATTGAGGATGATTTTTCGTTTCTTTCTTTATTTGAATTTTCTTGGGTGTGAACTGGTTAGTTTTAATTTTTAAAAGAATGTGGTAACATAAACAAAGGATTTTGTCATTTTCATCATTTTTAAGTGTACAGTTGATTGACATTAAATGCATTCACCCTGTTGTTCAACATCACCACCATCCAGCTGCAGAATTTCTTTTATCCTCCAAACATGAAATTCTGTAACTATTAGATGATAATTCCCCCTGCTTTGCTCTCCTACCTCTGAAAGCCCCCATCCTACTTTCTATCTCTATGAATTTAGAGATAGATTTTATTCTAAGTACCTCATATAAGTGGAATCATATAGCATTGCTTTGTGACTAGCTTATTTCCCTTAGCATAGACACCTTCCAAGTTCACCCATGTTGTAGCATGTCAAAAAGTCCTTCTTTTTCTAAAGGCTACATAACATTGCCTTGTGTTTATACCATATTTTGTTCATACATTCATCTATCAATAGATGTTTGAGTTATTTCCACTTTTTTTTTCTTTTTGGCTATTGTGAAGAATGCTGCTATGAATATGAGTATCTATGCTTTCAACTCTTTTGGGTATACATCCAGAAGTTCAATTGCTCAGTCATATGGTAACCTATTCTTAAGTTTTTTGAGGAACCACCATACTGTTTTCTATAGTGAGTAAATTATTTTACATTTTCACCAGCAGTACACAAGTGTTCCAGTTTCCCTATAACTTTGCTAATACTAATTTTCTGTTTTTTAGATGGAAGCTATCCTAATGGGTGTGAAATGGCATCTTATTGTGCTTTAGATTTGCATTTCCCTAATGATTAGTGATTTTGAGCATCTTCTCATGTGCTTATTGGTCATTTTTATATATGCTTAGGAGAAATATCTATCTAAGTCTTTGTCTCACTTTTCAATTAGGTTGTTTGTTGTTGTTGTTATTGTTTTTGTTGCTGCATGGCAGGCTTTCTTTATAGAGTCTGGATATATATGATTTACAAATATTTTCTTCCATTCTATGATTTGTTTCTCATTCTGTTGATTGTAATCTTTGAATACATGTACATTTCAAATTTGGATATAGTTCAATTTATCTGTTGTTGTTGTTGTTGTTTGAGCTTTTGGTGGTCATATCCAAGAAATCATTGCCAAATCCAGCATCATGAAGTATTTCCCCTATATTTTTCTTCTAAGCATTTTAGCTCTTACATTTAAGTTTTTGACACATTTTGAGTTAATTTTTGTATGTGGCATAATGTAAGGGTTCAATTTAATTTGTGTGTGTGTGTGTGTGTGTGTGTGTGTGTGTGTATGCAGTTTTCCCAACATTATTTGTTGAAAAGACTGCCCTTTTCCCATTGAATGGTCTTGGAATCCTTATTGAAAATCATTTGACCACATATGCTAGGGTTTATCTGTGGACTCAATAATCTGTTCCACTGATCTACATGTCTGTATTTATGCTAGTACCATACTGTTTTAATTACTGTAGCTTTGTAGTAAATTTTAAATCAGAGGTATGAGATCACCAGCTTTCCTTTTTCTGGATTGTTTTGGCTTTGTGGGGTCTCTTGGAATTCCATATGCATTTTAGATGGATTTTTCTATTTCTGTAAAAAATGCTATTGAGATTTTGAAGAATTTTACCTTTAAAAATTCAAGCATCATAGTGATAATAAAAACAAATTTTAACATAAAAAATAGCATCTGCTTATGATGTTTTAATAAACTATTTCTTTTGGATGATTTTTAGTCTGAAGTGCTAGAAAGGAATGATGTTTGATGAACAAGCTATATAAAAACCATGAGGCTACTATTGATCATAGAGCTGTGGAGAGAAATTTCTCTAGAGAAACCATAAGATAAAGTTTTAGCTCCAATGGCCCTTTAACTAACTATGTCTAAATCTTCTCCTTGTATGTTGTTGTGTTCTTAATCATGTCCACTTTGCTTTCTAAAATTCAGTAGAAAAACATGGGTTTAATTTCTATAGTAATAGCTAATATCATCATAAATTACATCGCTCCTTTTTCTTGTGCTTCACTTATAATTTTGGATTATATATTATATAATTTTGGATAAAGAGTAGAATTCAATCTGTATGAGATTTAAAGATAGTCTACGTCCTGTTGCAACATTCTGGAATGTACCATTTTTCCTTATTCAGTTTACATATTTTCCTCTGGAATAAACTTAAGAAGAACAAAATAACTCCTAAATTGTAGACAAGAATTTCAGATGAAAGAGTAATTGTTTAGATCTTTTAAACAAGGCTAAGTAGTTGAGGTTTTTATTTTCATTCTGAGATTTTCAATGCCAAATTATACCTCTCAGACTTCACATCAGTTATTTTATCTTTATTTCAGCAAATACTTACTGGGTGCCTATTGTGTGGGCAGATACTGTTTTGGTGGGCACTGTAGATGCAATCTTCCATCCTCAAAGCAGCTCACTGTCTAATAAAGAAATAGACAAGTAAACTAATAAATCATTTTATTTAAATACAGACAGAACATTGAATTGAGTTTCCAGGATGGGAAAGCATTCACAGAATGGGCACACACTCGTCTTCCAAGATCACCTTGGCCCACTGCAGCAATAAGATCATATTTAAGTGGTTAACTAAATAATACAAAGAAGTGATAGTGCTTGGGAACTGTGACAATTTGGTTCTTCCATACGCATAGAAATAGATTTATCCTTTCCTTAAAATGCTTCCACCATTTAAGGTCAACAGCGATCGGCAGGAATCTGCCTTGTCTGATGTATGCAGGGCCAGAGGGTAGAGGCAGGATTCTCAAATGTCCCACCTGGATGTGTGCCCTCTCAGTCTAGCTGAGTAGGTCCCTATAATGGGGGTCATGGTGGCATCGTTTTAGAATCTGTCCCAAGCTACCTGCCTCAAGCAAATGTTTTTTAAATCGTGTGGGAATTTTTCCAAAACATTCAAGTGAATATTAAAATTGTATTAATGTTAAGAAAAGAGTTTCAAACCACCACCCACCCCAGGTCTTTTATGTACTCTTAGTGCTCCAGGAAGATACACCATGTTTATGAACGCAAGGCTCCAAGGCTCATTTTGGTTCCACCCTGTGCTCCCAGAGTTATACTCATACCTATTTTAGGGGTGTGATAAAAGCCATGTCACATGGATATAGGAACCAAGCATTCTTTCCTACTCATTACGGGGTTTATCCCCAAATGGAAAAAAAATCTCACAAGTTTGAAAACTGTTAAATTGTCACCAGTCATAGTCATGATGAATGGCATTTTGCCTTTAAAGAAAGCTAAGTTTTGGAAACACTGTCAATGAAGGTCAGCTCTAGAGTATGCCAAATCCATTATGGCTGCCCTGCTAGATAGAGTGACATTTTGAAATATCTAGTTTTCTTTCCACTTGATGTTTGCCCCCAGAAAAACCAACTTATCCCATTTTGCCTGGGACTGTTCTGGTTTTCAAAAATCCACATTATGGGACCCTGCTCTTCTTAGTTCCACGCAAACCGGGGATAGTTGGTCACCCTTGTTTGCCCAGAACTGGCAAACACTTCCAACAGTTTCCAGGGACCCTCCTAGTTTAGGTGACTGGTCTGAAGTGACCACAATTCTTTGGTGAAAAAGGATTAGTGAACTGGTAAAACAGTGAGATCATGAGAAGCTTTTGGGGCAAGCAGGTCTCTGAGAATCAGACAACTCTACCCGGAAGCTTAAGCTAACATAGCAAATGTTTCAAGTGCTTCTGGTGGTGAATTGGTTTTTCTGTCCTAAAGCAGAGGTTTCTCAGTGCAGCTGTACTTTAGAATCACCTGCAGAGATATTTTAAATTGCAATCCCAAGGCTGCACCAACAGACCAGCTGATTTAGAATTTCTACATTTTTAACACAGCAGATGAACGATCTTTCCATCACACAAATCTATATCACTGTCATGCTGCTTAAAACTTCTAAGGCTTCTTGCTGTTCCTTGATAAAATGCAAACTCACTGCCTGGTTTATGTGGCTGTTCATGAGTTGCCTGTTGGTCATCACTCTAGCCTCATGTTGCCCCAGCCATACAGCTAAATCTGTTTGGCCTTTGCCTGATCTTCTCTTGGCTAAGAATACTCTCTCACCCTAACTTCTTTATTTCTTTGGCCCAAGTACTTGTGAGACTTTGGGTCACTTCCTCCAGGAAACCTCCTCTGTTAGCTCAGGCTCAAGTGTTACTCTAATGAAGTTCTTAGCTCCCTGTATCTCCTCCATCCTAAGGATTACCATGTTATATGTACATGTCTTTCAGTTGTTCATCTATACCGCTATAAGTTTTACTCCCTGAGGATGAATTTTATATCCACGATATAAATCCCTGAGAATGAAATTTTATCTCCAGTGTGGAATACAATGCATTGCACAAGGTTAACATGCACAGATAGTCATTGAATGAATGATTGGATTTAATCCTATTTTGAACGAGTCCACCAGTCTGGGCTCCACCTGGCCTGTGTCTTACCCTGGCCGTCTATCTTCGAACTCCCTACAAGCTCTAGATACCCTCCCTAACTTTGTAAGATGAAGCCCACCCTCCCCTGTTTGCCTTGGGCTTTGCAGGGCAGCTCTTTGCTTCCCCCTGCATGTTTTGAATCCGCTTCTTATGCAGCCACTTGAAGCAACCCCTCATTCCTCCTGGTCCAGTTTCAGTTTGGATAGGTGTCTTTGCTCTTGGCCTCCATATGCCCCCCTTGGCATGAAGAGGAATAGAATAGAAAAGAAGGATGTGGTTCCTCTATGTCTTTCTATACCCTTACCTTTATGTCACATTTATTCTCCTCTATTATCATGACCACATAAATTAAATATTTTTATTAATTCTGTTCTCTTTCAACTCCCCTTTCTCTACCTTCTCTAGAGTCCTCTTCACAGTATTCTTTCCTTTGGGCCTCTTTACACATATTTAAATATGGTGGTCTACTTAGCAGGGTCCTGGGACTTGAACCACTTGCTTTTGATAAGACTTCTTTGTAAAAGTAATAATGTTCAAGGACAGAAACTTCCTTACATTTGTAATTCCTTTATACAGAAATAAACAAGGTTTTCAAAACTGAGATGTAGTGGTTTTACATCCCAAGTGTAGGATCTTATTTACAGAGCTTGAATCCTATGTTTAAAGTAGTGTAATCATTTTTTGTGATCACAGTCATCTTTATTAACCCATTGATTAAACAGACACTGCAATATTAATGATTTATTTACTATATTAAACTATTTTAATAGGCAATAATTTATAGGGAACACTTGTTTTCCTTACATTGTTATTATAGCAATTAAAAAGCCTTTAGTAAGTTCATGATGAATAGTGTGGTTCTAAATGCACAGTGTTATATCACCACAGCGTCTTTTTCTATCACAATTAGTGTCTATGATAATTAAACTATTGAGTTGGCTAAAAAGTCCATATGGTTTTTTTCCATAAAATAATGTATTTTTCATTTTTACCAATAACTTCATTGATTTGAATGGTTTGAATATGTCAGCTATCGCCGTGTGGTGTAAAGTTGATTGTTCTCAATTAATGTCTTCATTTGATCGCTATAAACTTCAGCTGGTCTACCTAACAGCGAAGCATTGTCCAGCAAGAAATCTCCAGCACAAAATTTCTCAAACCACCTTTGACACATTTGATCAGTCACAGCACCTTCTCCGTGTGCTGCACAATTATTTTTTGTTTCAGCTGCACTTATACCTTTCTTAAAATAATAAAGCATAATATGCCAAAAGTGTTGCGTTTTTTCTTCCATCTTCAATATTAAAATGGCTACACAAAAGTTGACCAATTTTGATCATTTTTTTTAATGCATGCTGTCACAATACAATCTAACAAAATTGTTTCAATGAAGTTAAAGACAACTAAGCACTATTAAAGCCATCTTATGGAAAAAACCAAATGAACTTTTTGACAAACCAAGTAAGAATAAAATGTGAAGTATATGTAGCATATTGCAATACATTTCAAACATAGGCACATTTTTCGAGGGAGAAGAATTAGATGTTTCACAATAGTTAGAAAAAAAGAAGCTGTTTTCTTCAAATAAAATAGGAAGATTTGGTCAAGAAGATAAATATCAACAGTATTGACATGCTTTTAAACCAAATGGTTTAAACTTTTAAACTGAAATAGCTACCTGTTTACAGTTTTAAAAGCTCATTATTTACATTATCTTGTTAGAGCTTTGCATGGTCCCTGTGACACAGAGAGGCAGGTGTCACTAAACTATAGACAAGGAAACTCAGGGAGAGAAAATAACTTGGAAAGAGGCTGTTCTGATTTTAAAATTCCTTTCTGAAAAGATCTTAAGGGCAACTTTTGAAATGTTTAGACTGCTAAACTATATCAGTCCTAAATGCTATATTTAGTTAGGGAAAAATATATCTTAAAACTTTTCTTTTCTCCCCATGCAGCAAAAAAGCATTTAATGATGGGGGCCTAATAACAACAAAATTGTTACTATTGACTTGGTAACTACCATGTGCCAAGTTCTGTACTAGGTATTTTATATAATGATACTGGATTTTATCCTAACAATAAGAAAATTATTATAATCCTATTTTGCAGGCAATAAAATTAGGTCAGAGCAATGTTAGCAACTTGTACAAATCACACAGCACAGCTGGGGACTGGGAATGAATTCTGAGTTTCTCCAAAGCTGGACTCTATTATTCCATGCTGTGACTTTTATTTCCATGTAAATTCAAATTTTTATTTATCCAATAGCTTTATTTAATTTCCTCTGTGCTCAGATCATGTAAGTTTAAGCTAACTAGCAGTACAACTTATGAACTCCATATTATTTGATTTACATTTGAGAGCCACTCTCTGATTACCTCAATCCACAATTAGAGACAATCTTTTTTCAGAGATGTCGTTTGCAGAAATGCCATATGGAAAGTTAATGCTGGAAAGAGTTCTGCTGTGATTTCTTCATCTGTCTAGTCAGAATGTGACTAATCAAAATGAATATTAGATGGGAAAACCTATGATCTTTACACCACTCTTTTTCTAGTACTCATCAAGCCCAGTGGCTGTTGTATTTGTGGCTTCACTGCTGTGTTTGAAATAATGATAAAGGGAATGATAAAGGACAATGTCAGAAATAGAGCACAGAATAACCATTTGAGTACTCTTGGTTTGTGTCCTTCTTTGTGCTAAACCTCAGAGACTTATCATAGGATCGTCTGTAACCAGAATGCAGGCAGCTTTCTCAGCATTTGGTACCTCAAAAAGAAAGAGAACTTTCTGTTACATTATTTGCCTTTGTTTTCCTTATATGCAGTAGGAATGATGAAATACTTGGTTTTTCTTTATAAAGTATGTTTCTCTTTATATGATTAATTACATGTTCACTGTAGAAAATTTAGAAAGTACACAAAAGCTAAAGAGAAGGGGGAGGGAAGGAGGGAGAGTGGAAGGGAAAGAGAGAAAGAGAGAGAAAGAGAAAGAGAGTGAGAGAAAGACAGCTTTCGTTTCGATAGTTATTTTAATGCGTATCTTCTAAGCCATTTTCTTTTGATCTTTAATTTTTTTCTAAATTACCCAAGTATATATATGCTTCAGTTATATATATTTTTTTCTGTAAGATTTTGAGTTCTGTTTTCATTCTGTTCCTTTCTTAAACTTCTACTATATCTATATCAGAGATCAGGGAAGCAAACAATTTGAAATATTTATATTTCATGATTAATCAGCATCTCAATTTATTATGCAAAAGACAATACATTCTATGTCTGCCCTGTATTTCACATGTTAAAATGTGAGCTTTAGGAAACAGCCTTAACTTAACCTGATTTAAAACATTTTTTTAAATTTTAAAATTACAGTCAATATTTAATCTTATATTAGTTTCAGATGTACAGCAGAGAGGATAGACATTTATATAACTTACAAAGTGATCCAAAAAGGCCTAGTACCCATATGACACCATACATAGTTATTATAATATTATTGCCTATATTTCCTATGCTGTACTTTACATACTTTATAGCCTCATGACTACTTTGTAACTAGCTTCTAGTTTGTCCTTCTTTATCCCTGCACCTTTTTCACCCAACTCCCAACCTATTTCATCCGATTTAAACATGAAAAAGTGACAGTAGTTTCTTACTGAGACTTTCAGGTTACCAATCTTCCATGGTTGCCATTTATTTTCACTTCCAAATGTGATCCCAAATGTTCCTTTCTGTCATTCTATAAATTCGCAATCCTGTGTTTCTTTTTTTTATTATTAATTTATTGCTGTTGCATTACTGTTGTTTCATTTTTTCCCCGTTGCTCTCCCCTGCCCTACCCACCCCATCCCCTCTCCCACAGTTAATCCCCACCTGTTGTCCATGCCCATGAGTCATCCATAGTAGCTCCTTGACTAAACCCTTCCCCTTTTTTCCCACCCTCTTCCCCTCCCCAAACCCCTTTTTGCTTTTTAAAAGACAACTTCTTTTCCTTTAACTTTGCCAAAGCAAAAAGCTGACCTCCAGTGTGAGGAGTAAGGTGACACCTTTCTATGAACAGTAAAAAGAAATGCACTTGAAGATGGGAAATGTACTGAACCGGGGAAGTTCAGATTAGATAATAATACCAAGGATTTATATTCAGTATGGCTGCTAGGTCTCTTAACTGATTAGTGTGGAACAGTACTCTCAACTCTGGGATCACCCGAAGAGCTTTAACAAGTGCTAATACCTAGTTCCTCCTCCTAAGGATTTGGATATAATTGGTCTGGGATGGCCTGGACATTGGAATTTTTTTAAAGTTCCTCTGATTCTAAGGCAGTCAGGTTTGAGAACCATTATTTTTAGAAGATGCTATATATATATATTCATCTGTGTGATAAATATAGGAAGCACTTTCTGCCTGAGGACCAATAACAATCAACATACCAGAGGCTCTCTCAGTACAGGGCCACCCTATACAGATATGGGGTTGTGCCTTCCACAAGGGTGCCTGGCAGAGGGGAGAAATAGGGTAAAATACAGCCCGATTTTTGCTCAGAAGGCAAGCTGCACTCTGACTCTGGGCTCTATCCGCTGGCACCTTTTCCAACTTGCACAAAGGCTGTACCGCCTCGTCTGACATTGCATCTGTGTTTGTTTCCTTTCACCCTACATGGAAACACATCGCCTTTCCATTGAACTATTCCTGACTTTAACTCTCTAGCTAATTCCAAACCACTAGGTTCTTCAAAATTAATATTTTCCATTTTTGTCTTGAAGTGAGCACATTATATGTGGCAGAAACAACATGGGAAAATCTGCAAATTCCAGTCCATTGACGTTTCTGTAATAAATTAGCCTTTAGCCATCTGGAATTAGATTATTTTGGAGACTATGAATTAGCAATAAAAGTGAGAAACCTCAAGAAAGACCAACTTGATAATTGTGCTATCTCAGGGCCAACTAGTTAGCTCTGATGTTTGGAATACCATGATAATAACGCCAGGTTTATAATGTTAAACCCATAGTTAGCATAACAC
This sequence comes from Noctilio leporinus, assembly GCA_004026585.1. NCBI lineage: Eukaryota > Metazoa > Chordata > Mammalia > Chiroptera > Noctilionidae > Noctilio > Noctilio leporinus. The sequence continues at coordinate 27,250 of PVIW01003364.1, forward strand.
AGGGAAAGACTCTGTTCCATTGTCATAGACCGAACTCTGTTGCCAACTGGTTTATTCCTTAGTGTAAGTTAAAATGAAGTCAGGATACTTCATAACCATCCATTACTGGAAAAACAAGTATATGACCAGATGGAAGTACATTTAGCAAATGTCAGCTTCATTATAACTAGAAAGATAATCACTACTAACCAGTAGAATGTACATCCAAATGTATTTGCCTTATGTGATGAAGACATATCAATAAAACATAAAACCTATAATTATGTAGTTTTCTCAAGAGCATCAACAAAATGCTAAGGTTTTGCTAAAAAACCAAGAGAACAACTCTGACCCCACCATTCTGCCTCATCTGGTTAGCAATCTGTCTGTGAAAGGGGTTAAATTTCACCTTCAGTGTGAATATATTCATTTGCAAAGCCCAGTCCAGCAACATGTGAATTCCCAACCATGCGTTTCTGTGCAAAAATAAATCACTTGATGGAAAACAGGAAATCTTATACTGGCTGTTTTTGTTAATTACACGTGTAGTTATTACTAGAATGGGGGGAGCAGGGTGTTAGTTTAAACCAGATTTGAATACTACACTGAGCACTAAAAGAAGACTAGAAAACTTTAACTGTCATTGGCCTTATCTGCTCTGAAAAGGGGGAAAATATCCCAGGAGCAATCCTACCCTCTCTTAGAATCATTGCTACTTGGGAAAAGCAGTTTTTATGTAGTTAATATTAGCACAAATCCTTTGCTGCCTGCCTGCTTCCTAGCAACCTGAAGCAGAGGATCTGCTTGCCAATCTGCTTTTGGTGAAAAATAAGAACAGAAAACCCAGTGAATTTGACAGTCGCCCCGAAGAGGTGGGGGATGTATTCAAGCCACGTGTGATTTATGTTGCAACTGTCTGACCTTGTTGCTTTTTCCACCCCAGGCCAGGGAAGATGTGATCCACATGCTGAAGACGGAGAAAACCAAGCCTGAGGTTCTGGAAGCTCACTATGGGTCTGCAGAGCCAGAGAAGGTGCTGCGGGTCCTGCACCGAGACGCCATCCTAGCCCAGGAGAAATCCATAGGAGAGGATGTCTATGAGAAGCCGATTTCAGAGGTAAAACTATGACACCACCATCCCCTCAGAAGGGAACCTCAGAGTAGATCTTCACATCCTCCCATTTTACATGCTTTAACATTTTCTCAAAGGCAACATTTAATGATACTCTAATGTAGAATTAAACTATAATTAAATAATTCATGAATTTTTGTGGATACACTTGAATGCTAAAAAATTTAAAAGCACTTTTTGAATATACTTAAAGCCAGAACTATATTTCTCATGTGATTATGATAGTTACCTGCTCTTGCAGTATGTTATTCTTTAATTTCTCTAAGAGATTATGAGTGTAAAATTTGAAGTGCTTATTGACTTCAGCATTGAGTTGTCAGGATTATCAAATTAATAACCTAAAATTAAATTGATTTTATTATTGATATTTATGATTATAAAGCCACTGTGCTTTGGTATTTTATCAACTCTGTGAAAATTAAAATGATCTCATGCGATTGGCTAACATACAATGGTAGGGGCAAAACCCTGATGAAATGCTCAAGACAATTCTTTAAGATTAAAAGAAATCTAATAAGTAGGGCTATCTTTTATAATTTTTATGAGATTATATTAGGAACTATTGACTATTGTTATTAATTATCTATGATTTTATTTTTTAATTAAAAAAAAAAGATTTTATTTATTTTTAGAGAGAGGGGATGGGAGAGAGGCAGAGGAGAGAGACATCATTGCATGGTTGCCTTTCACCTGCCTCCAGCTACAGACCTGGCTGGAGACCTGGCTGGAGACCTGGCTGGAGACCTGGTTATGTGCCATGACTGGGAATTGAACCAGCGACCTTTGGGTTTGCAGGCCAGCACCTTATCAACTGTGCCACTAGCCAAAGCCTACCTATGATTTTATATGTAAAACAAAAAACAAAAAAAAAAAAAAACAACTCACATTGTAATAGAAATTTGATGCTGAGTTAAGAAACCAGCTGATGGATCTAATCATATTGACTCTTCAGAATTCATATAAAACAATTCATAGATTTGAAATTAGTTTCGTAAATGAAAAAGAACACATAAATTTAAAGTCTGAACCAATTTATTATAATTTATCTTTTAATTTAGTCAAGTCTTTAACACAGCTCAGTTTGACATATAAGGTCTGTTCTGAAAGTATTAAGCCAATTTCAATATAATTAAAACACTTTGAATGGCCGGTAATTTTGGGACAGACCTTGTATATCAGGTACGGTCTGTTTTAGACAGTGTTCACAACAGATTAGTGGTTTTACAATATTCTATTTTCTGCAACAACGATTAGCTAAAGCTTTGTTCTCATCCTTTCCTAAAGTGCTAAGAGATGATTATATGATAGGATGCAGTCAACAGGCTGAATCTACTTTCATGTTTGAGATCCATGTTACTAGCTGTGCAGGGCTTTGGTCATGTCACTTTAGCTGTTTTAACCTCAATTTCCTTATCTGTCAGATGGGAGAGACAGCAGTGCACATATAACAGAATTGTTGGGAGGATTTAGTGAAGCAATGTAAAAACTCTTAACGTTGAGTCTGATACATTTTAGGTACTCAACAAATATTAGCCATTGGTATTTGCTTCAATCTAAGGTTGTAATTGCTCACACTCTTAATTAGTTCCACACTTGGAACAGTTGGAGGAGTAAGAGACATAGAAGTCACAATAGCAGTTTTATGTTGTTATTATAATCACCTGAATTAGAAAACTCAGTTTGGATAAATGGTATCATTTGAGCTTCCCAAGTGAGGGTTTAGAATGATACCTTAAAGGGACAGTCGATCTGCAGAGCACACACTCAGAATCACTGCCTCTAGTGCACTGAGCTTTGTGGACAGTACCTAAAGAAAGGAGTTTATTACCTACCTTCAGAAAGTGGACCTGACCCAAATGCTCCTGCCTTACGGACAGAAGAGTGGAACAGAAACCCCCATCCAAAAGGGTTGTCCTTTTGGAACTGGCTAAGCTGGGTGTGATTCTTGGTTTCTCTACATAATTTGAAGAGTTTATTCTTCCCTTGGGGAAGAGTGAGGAGGTAGAGAAAAGGACAGGAGCTATTATTTCCAATACTGCCAGAATGGTAAAGTCCTGTTTTGTGAGAAGAATAGAATGCTAGAAGGAGAAAAATTTGATTCCTCACCATCTACAGATTCTTGGTCTCTGACACCTTCTGGGCTTAACAACCAAGTTCATGTTATCCAGGAGCAGGAGTCCTGCTTTCAACTTCATGGGGCAAATATCCCAGTACATCACTGTTCTATTAGCCTCCTGGGACACTAAACAGAGAATCTAGCTCTTGCTCCTAGAAGTCATACTACACCTCAAGCCCAAAACTTGCTGTTTATTCAGATATTCAGGCCAAATTCGGCCCAGCTGCGCTATTCAAAAGAACTCATTAGAGGTTAAGCAGGGAAGCCAGTATGGTGGACCCACCCCCTCCCTTGCCAGATATCTGGGGAGAAATTAAGCATCAAATATTTAATCCTCCTGAGCTTTCGGAATATCAAAATTCCTGATTTTTAAGCAAAGTTCCAAACAAATTAAGATTTCCGTTTTTTTCTTTCCAAATTCTTATTCTGCTTAACTTTAGCCAGAGGGATCCTGAATCTTAAATACTTAAAGGTGAGTTAATATATCCTGAACTGCCTCTAGTCTACTTTTGCGGAGTCCAAAGAATTATTAAGACACGTGCAATTATCATAGTACCAACTTCACATTCATAAATGTTCAAATTCAAGAAAATCCCCAGTTCCAAGATCAGTTTCTGTCAAGCAAAATGATATTCCTTGACCCTAGAACTCAGTGCAGTGTAAACACAGGTAACTGCCCGCCCCATCCACCCCGGCCCCTCCAAGACCAAAGCAGAGACGCAGAGGATGTCTAAGGGGAAGGAAGAGGGTAGATGCAGAAAATTTTCGGCTACAATAAAATTCCAGTCAGTCTGGGCAGTTGCCCACATCAGACAGAAACTGTTACCATCAAAATGTTAATAATTATGGGATATGGCAAACCCTCTGTTGGGTGGAGGAATCTTTGCATTTATAGTACTTTCCTTGCCGTCAGTGAGTGATGTTGAAATACATCTTTTTGGGAAGTTGAGGGATTTGCAGTGGTGATATTTTCTGTGCCTATTTTATTCTATTTTAGCTGCTCTAATTTCCTTCTGTATATTTAATACCTGTTTAATTTTTTATTTCTTTTTTAGCCCTTATGCCCAAGTCTAAGAAATCCATCTTTTATTCTTGGTTTTCCTTATTGCCTCCTTATTTCAGCTGGAGAATTACCCCCTCCCCCAGCGACTCTTCTGAAGCTTGTATTTCTTGGGATCTAGTTAGGACCATACCTTATCCAGGTGTTACTGTTCTCTCTCATAATTTCGCCTTCTCTCATGTTTGAACTTTCTAATCCTTCAGTAATGTGACCTACTCAAGGCAACAAAAATATTTTTTTTTGTGTCACAACCTTATCTGCAGTAAGAAGGCTCTGCTGAGGTTTTTGTTTTGTTTGTTTGTTTTTAATATTTTGTCCAGTTTCTCCAAGTGGTCCCCTTCTTTCTTTATTCTTATTTTATGGATCTTAAAGTTTGTTTTTTTAAAAGGTTTTATTCATTATTTTTAGGGAGAGGGGAAGGGAGGGAGGAAGAAAGGGAGAGAAACATCAACGTATGGTTGCCTTTCATCTGTCCCCATCTAAGGTCTTGGCTAGAGACCTGTCTTGTAACCTGGGTATGTGCCCTGAGTTGAACCAGCAACTCTTGGGTTCATAGGCCAGCGCTCAATCCATTGAGCCACACCAGCCAGGGTAAAGTTTTTTGATTAGTCTGTTTGCTTCTGCTTCCCCTATGTTTTCAGACCCACACATCTGTTTTCCTAATACTGCCTTCCATGTTCTATATTGTGTAGTCTCCCTCAGTGAGAGAAGTAACAGCAAGGAGTTAGGAGTTTGCCAAGAGGATTCTTTGTTCAATACAAATATTACCTAGTTTTCTGTCCTTGAGTTGGATAATCTTCACTAAAGAGTACTTTCCCATCATACCATGTCTATGTTGTGTTCATATCTGCTGCCTGGATCCCCTTTTATGTGTCTCATCTTTCCTTTAAACTCAATATGTCTGAGCTTCATGACCATGTTCACTCAGGGCCCATCTAAATAGCTGACACCCTGAAACTCACCAAATAATACTTCAAATATTTTATCATGATCTTCCTAGATTTTAATTCTTAAACATTTTATGCAACTAGTTTGTATAGTTATTGCAGTCTTGAAATATTTCATGGATCCTGACACCCTCTTTGTGGGGGAGTCACGTTGCTCTGTTTGCTGGGCTCTCCTATCTCTACATCATCTGGTTACATATTCTGATTCAACAACGATTAACTTAGCTCACTTTTCATAGCCCTATCTTTAAGAGCACTTAGATCCATTTGCCTTTTGTGTAAATCCAGTTTGGTCTTTAAGACCTCATGTTTCCCTTTAGGTTTATTTCCTTCTAAATTCCTTGATATTTCTCCAGTTAGCCTTCTTCTGGTAACAGAGCTAAAATCATTTCCTGAACTATGATCCTTTGTCTAAAACATTCTGAAATTTTTCCCTATCTAAAGCCCTTCTACTTCTTCTCCACCACACTCTTTCCTTAGTAAATTTGGGCCTTTGGGATTATAATGATCTCGTTCAATTTTACTTCCACCTCTGTCCAGGTGGGAGCTGTATTTCCAAAGTAATAGGTGTCCATTTCACTTTTACTATTCAGTAGTAAAAGCTACCATTCCTCTATAGTTGAGCCACAGCTTAGATCCTGAAAACCAAAAGCCATAGATACAGTGTACATGAATAAAGGATCTACAGAGCCCGTAGTTATGGGAGGTGGACTTCAGAGTCTCTGGGCAGGGCACACAGATGCAAGGGGTTAGCTCATCTTGGTTCTCTCCTAGGAACTCAATGCAGTTACAAACAAAAGAATAAGAAGCAGGATCTGGCACAGCTGATCACTGCTACATATGTTAGCTCTTACCTCCAGAGTTTAAAACTGAAAAGCTAGCCCTGGCTGGTAGCACAGTGGATGAGGTGCAATCTGCGAACCCAAAGGTTGCTGGTTAGATTCCCAGCCAGATCACAAAACCAGGTTGCAAGTCAGGTCTCCAACTGGAGGCCGGTGAAAGGCAATTGTGCATTGATGTTTCTCTGCCTCTCGCCCTTCCTCTCTTTCTGGAAGTAATAAATAAAATCTTTAAAAATAAATAAATAATGGGTGGGGAGGGGGACAGAGGGGAGCAAAAAGGGGATGGATGTAATACAACAACAATAAAATTTTTAAAAATTAAATAAATAAATAAATAAATAAAACTGAAAGCTCGGTCCTCACACACTAGTGCTTTATAGCTAAGGAGACATGGATCTGTAGTTCTGTGCAAAAAATGCAGAACACGAACTAAGGCCTCAGCATCCCTGTGGGTTAGAGACAGTGCTGGAGGTCAAGCTGAGCTACTGCAGATGAGGTGAAAATTGCCCACAGAAGCCCCTGCAAGTACGCCAGTGGCTTAGGAATGGCCCACCCCCAGGACTGTAGCTGTTGCAAAGGCCCACATGGATAGAACGTATTAAGGCTAAACCCATAATTTGTCCAGGCTGCGCCAAAACACCTGGTTTTTCTCTTGATGCCACTATAATGTCTACTGTCTGGATATCTCATCGAACCATCCAATTAATAATACTCCTATCCGCCACACCCCCACCAGCGTTCCTTACTGGAGTTCCATACTGGAGCAGGAGTGGGAGAGGTAACACATGCACATGCCGCTAGGCCCTCATCTCTCCCCGCTGTCAGGAACTAGGCTCCATTCCAGTGACACCACAGATAGGTGCCCAGGCTAATTCCGATTTCTGAGTGGCTTCTGACCATGGAGAGTGACATAGACTTTTATCTGGAACTATTAATGAGGGGTAACTGCAAAAGTCTGACAGATGACTTAAAATATTTAGCTTTATTATTAGTATAAATAAATAAATGACCTCACCAAGCTTTTTATACTCTCCCCCCTCCCCACCCCTCTGGCTTTGGAGAAGCCACTTGAGAGAGAGTTTGGGCCAACAGAACACAATGTATCTTCTTGTGACAGGCAGAGTCAAAAATAAGAAATGAAAAGGTTCAGCTGCTCATTTCCATTTCTCTATTCCAGAAACAACCTCAAATAAGTCACCCCTCCTTCCTTAGTGAGGAATGGGGAGGGTACAAAGAAGTGGATAGAAGCTGTTCTTTCAAATACTTTCAAAAGCATGGAGAGTCCTATGCTGTCATAACAGATCCAAAAAAGGGAAAGAGTCACTCTTTCTACATTTCTGATGTTGATGAGGAGGAGGAGGATGTTTCAACAATGCTTGGCAAATTCTAGAAAAATACAGTGAAAAACCACCTTTGTAAAAGGATGAGAGAGTCCTTGGAGAGAGTATGTTGTAATATGAAGCTATGAGAAAATCTTTTCTATAGACTGTCCCTTTAATGACAGAAATGTAGCAGGCCCATAAAAGTACTATTTGCCAATCCTTGATGATCTCAACTATTATCAGCCACCAGTTAACCTGGGCTTCTTCACCAGTCTGTCTGCTCACGTGCTCACGTGCTTTTAGGAGATGTAGGTGAAAGGCACCAAGCATTATGGGAACAGCATCTCTTTTATTTTGAGCCCCAGAAATAACCCATTCACAATAAAAATATGCAATTGTAGAGGAAGCCTTGGATCCTTCAACTTGTTCTATCGGAATTCAGAAGGAAACCGACCAGACACTGGGGAAGCACAGGAGTACGATCCTTATTCACGCGCGGTCCCAGAGGAGAAGCTGCTCTCCAAATTTTGGGCCCTGAGCTAAGGCAAAAAGCAACTTTTATAGTTGAAGTTTCACTCCCTGGCCTTGCAAGGTTACAGAAGCAGACATAGAAATTAAAGCTAGTTTTTAAGTGCCTTTCTTATCACTCAAGCTGGCTACAGCTGGCTCCTGTCCAGGAGCCAAGGCCTTTACACTCAAGCTACCTGTTGCCCAAGAGCCAAGGCCGTTAACCCTTAACATCCCCCTTACAGGCCTTTAAGGGGGGCTTCCTTACATCCCCCGTTAACCCTTTACATCCCCCTTACAAAGTGACTGAAAGGCAAACATGGAAAACCCAGCAGGAACAGCTCTGATGTTGATGCTCTGTGGAGCTACCCCTTTGGGTTTTAGGGAGTTGGCTGTAGGGTGGAGAATGAATTTTAAATATGTCTGCTTCAATATATTTAGACAGCGGTGGTTCTCCATTGGCAGAAACCAGCAATCTTCCCATTAGAATACATTTGACAATGTCTGGAAATAGTTTTGTCACAACTGGTGGTGATACTACTGCCATCTTGGGGGTGGAGGCCAAGGAGGCTATTCAACATTCTCCAGCCCTCCAAAATAAAGAATTATTTGGCCTAAAACATCAGTAGTGCTTAAGTTGGGAAACCCTGTACTAGAGTTTGAGAGGAGAGCAGGATAGGGAACTCAATATTGTAAAATTTGATCCAATTTAGCAAGCATTTACTGAAGACTTAGTTTGTTCCAAGCATTGTGCTAGGCACTGGGGACTAAAAAGATGGTTAGGGCATGATGCCTTTAAAAATCTTATAGCCTGGCCAGAGAAATAGGCACCATGCCCTGTAATGATATTTGATAAGACTGAGAGTTGGGCTCTCCACAAGTTCCGAAATCCTTATGTTTATCATCTCTTGAAAAACAAGGATAGTAGGTCCTTTGTACACTTTCCCTATAAATGCATTTAACTGCAAACCTTCAAAAAAAGATTGTGATGATGATGGTTACCTCCCAGGGGAGAAGTTTGGTACCTGTACATGCTGAGCTCTTATTTTTTTCTGAGATCAGGAAGGATATTATCCTCTTCCTTTCAGATAGATGGTTTTGTGTCATCTCATGAAACAGTGAAAGGCTTTGTTTTCTGAAAAGTTTAGGAACCATACATATGTTCACAGTAAAAGGGCCAGAAGTTTTTGCAGCTTCATTATTGACCAGTTTATAAAGCCAAGTGGCCTAGAGAACATGATGGAATGGGGCACATGGCTGAGAATACCCCTTCAGGTAATAAATTACTAGACCATTGTAAACAGATTATTTAGAGTCATATACAAATAAAGTAAAATATTAAGCTCTTTCCCACGTTTGCTTAATCAGCTGGACAGACTTGAGGAGAAACAGCGAGAAACCTACCGGCGCATGCTAGAGCAACTGCTGCTGGCAGAGAAGTGTCACAGGCGCACGGTGGACGAATTGGAAAACGAGAAGCACAAACACACTGACTACATGAACAAGAGCGACGACTTCACCAACCTGCTGGAGCAGGAGCGGGAGAGGTAATGTGTGCACATGCCACCAGACCCTCATCTCTGTCCCTGCTGTCAGGGATCAGGCTTTGTTCTCGTGACACCCCAGATAGGTGCCCAGGCTAGTTCTGATATCTGAGTGGCTTCTGACCATGGAGAGTGAGATGAACTTGTATCTGGAACTATTAATGTGAATATATTTGAAGGTGCATACAAGTAGGACTCCATGTTCCCACCAGGATGTTGTAAGCCATAAATTTTATAGCTGGAAACCAACCCAGGGGGATTATATTTGACCTTGATCAATGAAACACCCACATGAAAAACCTCTCTACTAATTGCCTTCTATTTGAAATAATTTGCCTGTTCTCTTTGGGATTAAAATCCACTTACTCAGGAAGGAAATTTTTTTAACTTAATAATTTTAAATGAATCCTATTCATCCTAATACGAATATAGAAAAATCTTAATATTCAGTTATAGATAAATTACTTACTGACTAGAACTACCTGCTTAACTTTCTAAGGGTTTCAAACTCTTAAAACAATGTAAAAAATAGAAAACAAAACAAAACAGTGTGTTGAGCCTTGCTTTTGTATCCTTGTAGGTAGTTTTTCTCAGATTAGGGATTGCTACATTTGAAGCAGACTCCAAGTTGGCAGTCCCTATGCTACTTAGTGTTTTTAGCATCTTCTTTTTACTTTATTCTCTCCTCTTTCTTCCCTTAACTGAATAATTATGTCTATGAATTTTAGTCTTTGAAACCAATGACTTGAATCCTGAGGCTTTGAGTTACCAAGCATGTCTGCTTCTGTGTATAGGACTTGCAAATTAAGAGCCACTCAGGGATCAAAGAACAGATAAAGAGCTTCCCCGACAAGTAAAAGCTAAAGGAGTTCATCACTGCTAAACCAGTATTATAAGAAATGTTAAAGGGTCTTCTTTAAGAAGATCAAAAAAATATTAAAAATATGAATGATAAAATGGCAATAAATCCTTATCTATCAACAATTGAATATAAAAAAGAAAACAGACAAACAAGCAAAACAAAAACAGACTCATAGACACAGAGAACATTTTCATGATTGCCAGATGGGAGGGGTTTGGAAGCATGGTTGAAGAGGTGAAGGGATTGAGAGGTACCAATTGGTTGCTACAGAATAGTTGTCGGGGTATAAAGTACAGTCAATAATGGCAGATGAGTGCGGATCAGGTTGACCACTGATAAGTTATATATGTAATATCCAATTACTGGAGTGTACACCTGAAACTAATAAAATAATGTATGTCAACTGTAGTTGAAAAATTTTAAAAATGATTTTAAAAAAGCCACTCAGGAACAGCTCTACCAATCCCAACTTTATTATTCATTTAGTTACCAAAAAAGAGATCTAGTTTTCCTAGAATAGTTTACTTACCAGAAAAAGCTATCACAATAAGAGAGGAAATAAAAACACGAAACAGAACAAGTTTGTGTTAAATTTTAAAATATTTGTTGGTAATATTTATTATTGGACTTGGCACATTCCTTGAGGGGACAAAAATGGAAAAGAGAACAATGGATGTTCAGTAGTCTCCATGTATGGTTTCTTTTAGCCTGTCTTCTGCTTCTGTAAGCTCAGGCTTATCAGCTTCATGTTTGAGCATAGAGATGGTCTAAGGTGACATTTTTGGTAACCAAAGAGTGAGGTTAAATGCTGTCTCCTCAGTCTTTGTGAACTTCCAAACTTAAAGCATAGATATTGCAAACAAGCTTCTAATGACAGTAAGTTACAGATACCTGCAACAGGCCCCTGTGCTGGAATGTGGTCAGGTAAAGTAACAACTTGTTTGATGTGGACTTTTTAAAAGCTTTGAAATCAAATAATTTTTAAACACACTTGTGTGGATTATTTTCTGATCACTTTGTAAATTATATCATTTAGTCCTGGCTGGTGTGGCTCAGTGGACTGAGCCCTGGCCTGCGAACCAAAGGGTCACCAGTTCGATTCCCAGTCAGGGCACAAATAAGTGGGTTGCAAGCCAGGTCTCCAGCCAGGTCCTCCAGCTGTAAGCAGGTGAAAGGCAACCATATATTGATGTCTCTCTCCCTCTCTTATTCCCTCCCTTCCTCTCTCTCTAAAAATAATAAATAAAAACATTTTTAAAAATAAATAAGTTATTTAATTTAGAACCAAATATACCCCTCTTTTCTCCAATTTCACCCCCAACGTAAATGTCTGAAATGACACCAGTTCACTCGCAGTTGCTGGTTTAAATGATGTGTATGTATGGAGAAACTGAACTTACCCAGGCTCTTTCTTTTTCTTTCTTCTCCTGTTTTCCTAATTTTTGTGTTCTGTGAGAGTAAGTGAACAATTCAAACAGTACTTTTACATCATTTATATAATGAGCCTATTCCAGATGTGTTTATTTATTAACCTCATGTTGATCCACTCTAGATAAACAATTCCAGTCCCTGTTAAAGCTTATTAAGAAAACTGCAACAGCAATATCTCCTGAGCAAAGTGCTATGTAGAAGGTTTTTAAAAATCAAAGAAAATTAAAAAAGAAATGATCTTAAGAGGCTTTTGATACTTTGATTAGCACAGCTGGGATATGTCACCAAACTTTCATGTTTTAGATAAGAATTCACTAAGATATCTTTGACTTTCTCTTAAATATCAAACCATGTCAAGGTTTTGAAATAGTATTTTTTTGACTGTAGAGATCTTTAATGTTGTATATATTTTACTGCTAATGCCTCCCCACCCCCACCCCCACCCCCATCAATCCCTTGACTTGCCTACCTTGACATACTTGTTTGTTAAATTATACATTCACTATGACTTTGGAAACGTAGGTTGGCATCTCTGAATTTCTCTGCAATCTGTGACTAGTCTGATTGTGTTCCTGGGCAGTGAAGCCTATAGGATTTTCTCAAAGGTCAAGCTTGGGATCCTTGCCCTTTATAAACTGCTATTTTTGAAGTAAGTCATCACCCCAAGGCTTGCTTTCCCATGGGCCATGTCGCAGCGGAGCTCCTCTCCACAAGGCAGGGGGCCCAGGTGGTCTGGCATTCTCCCTTGGGCACCACGTGGCCATGCCGCAGCACCTGCAGGGGAAGCTGAGCTACGGCTAACGGAGAACTGGCATTTCTCAGCACCTGTGGGAGTCCCGGCTGTTTCCAAGTCCTGTGTTGTGCATTCCCTTTCCCACCTCCGGAAAAGTCCCTTTTGTAAGGGGGCGAAAACCAGACAGACAGACAGAAAGAGAGCCAAGAGCTTTCCTTTGGAAACATTTATTTACCTTTGTTTCTTTTGTGAGCAGAAGTAAAGGAAGGAAGTGAGATTGGAGATAAGCCTAAATGGTTTGCTTCTTACAGTCACCCGGTTTCTGCCACTGGGTGTGTGACTCTGCAGGCCGTCTTCACTCCAGGCAGCTTTTCATTTGCTGGTGGTGGGACCTAGGGGGGAGGGGGGAGGAGCCAGCATCTGGGCTCCATTCTCTATGTAAGTAGCCTGCTCTGTAAGGGGTTCTCACTTCCAGAAAAATGGCTAAAGATACAAAAAACGAGCCCAGGCATACAGGATTAGTAGCAGGTTTTGATTGGCAATCCAGATTCAGATATTTGATGAAACCAGGAACAGCCTTTTCAAGTCCCTCGTTCTAGGGGTGGAGAATTGAGGATCAATAGAGTTATGTAGCTCAATTAGGATTATAAAACTGGTCACTGGCACTTTTATGCAGATGAATCCCTTGGGCAAAATGGCTTATTTTTGTCTTCGTGTGTGTGTGTGTGTGTGTGTGTGTGTGTACTCCCCACTTCATGCTCTTATGTTCAAACTATGACACATCTTTAAAAGGCAGAATGGGGGATAGTGTGAGGATGTAAACACAGTGATATTAGGACCAGTGGTGTCTCTAGAATGTCAGTATAGGAGAAGCTTTGCGACATCATTCATCTGTTGGAGAAGCAGCCTAGGGACTTATTTTGGAGCCAGGTTTGACTAGGATACACAGTGTTCTACTTCAGTTGCCTTCTGTTTGAGATTATTTTTGATGTAAGGCTGATGATGGTCATGGGAAAGCAACATTAGCCCCCCATCCAAGCCACCTCCTTGTTATGGCCACTGACCTAGACCATGCAAGTGTAAAATCTTTTCAGGAGTTGTTAAATGCGTCTTGTATAAAAATTCCACAAATTAAGTCTGTAAAATGGGCAACATGTTTTTCTGGGCTCCCTTTGTTCTAAGTCAGCAGACTGTGATCATAATTTATTACCATCATTTGCTGCATGTTTATTGTTACAAATAGTCATATTTCTAAATTAAAAAGGGGAAATAGCATGAAAAATGCATTGGCTTAAATGTCATTGTTAATAATAAAGATGATCCTTTATTGCATTAAGATTGGGCAAAGAAAAGCTCCCTTTCTAAATGCTATATTCTCTTTGGTCCATATTTTAAACCAATTTGATCTTGAAAGGCATAATTCTGGGCACATGAGATCACCTTTAGACTTTATAGCTTATCCCTTCTCTGATTTTAGTCTTAAACTTCACTAGGGCTGCTTCAAGAATGTCAGAATAGATATAGCATGATTACATCAAAAAATAGTCTTGAACTTAAATATTTGAGGGGAAATGTGTATGTGTGTAAAGAATATGGGAGAGTGCTGCCTAAATTTGTAACTGTATAGACTTTTAAAGCTTTTGGATTCTATAGACTCAGCTGGGACTGAACAAATAGTTACATCATCATATAATATTGCAGCAAGCTTTCCAAGTATAAGTTCTTTTTTATATTTTAAGTACAAATCAGCATCTCAAGAGAAATTTTTGAATGTGTGAAGTGGAGAATGCAGGGGCAGGAGCTTGAATGGAGGAAAAACTTTCAAGCCCCATTTTGGTATTGTTTAGGTCAATGTGAAGGGGATTGGACATTTGCCTGGTGGCCCATGGGACAGGCTGCACTATCACATTCGCCTGTGTAGGGGAATGACCAGTCAGGCAGAGTTAGTTTTTGAAAACCAGCTCTAGTGGCCTGAATTTGGGAAAATATACTTGGCTCACTTTATAGAAAAAGATTCACATCTGGTTTCTGGGCGTAATTTCCGAAAGTGTCTTGGATTTAGATGCCTTATCTCTAAAATAAGGCAATGAAACTGATCCATCCCCCACCCCTAGTAGCTTGGAGGATCACAATAAAGCACTTTGTAAGAAAAGATTGCTGCTGATGTGTAAATGATCAAGCCTTATCCAGCAGAAAGTAATCTAGAGGTGGTGCATATCAGCAGAAAACAACTGAGCACTAACTCTGTGTCAGTGCTCTGCTAGATGTTTAATAGCACAGTTAGCTTTTATTGACCTCCTCAGTATGTTGGACACATGTACATCTTCTTTGGTCCTTAAACAACCATACTATGTATAATAATTACCATCCCTATTTAGCAGATGGAAAAGCAGACAGGTTATGTTCCTTCCATCAAAGTCACTGCTAACAATTAATTAAGATTCAGTGTTTGAACTGAGCTTCTCATAGTAAAAAAATAAAATGAAATGAAATAACTTTTTCTACTTCTAAATTCTTACCTTCTGATTAAAATGAACACCTCATTCCATTAATGCATGGAGGAAGAAAAGATGGCTTGGAAAGTTGGACAATGACTTCTTGGACTGCCCAGCCATTCTGTTCTAGATTCAGATTCGCAGATTTGGTCATGAGATATGCTTGCTACCTACTATCAGTATCCTACTGACCAAGAAAATTCTTGGGAATAGAGTTTTTCAGAAAGGAAAAGGACTGGAATTCAGAGATTCAATCACAGAAGGAATATATTTCACAGTTGATTTTCTGAAAAAATGCTGGGCTCAAACCATACCTTTTAGTTCCTCTTATCTTTACAATATGCAAATCCCACTTCCCACTGGAAAATGTGATTGAAATGAAGGAGCTGAATTGGTGATATTACCCCAATAGCGCAGCTTGGGCGTTTATGTTGGGGGATGGGTAGATCCGGATCATGTAAAAAAAAAAAACAACAACAAAAAACTGATCTACTTAAAAGGACCAGGCAATTAGTGTCTCAAAGAGAGCTCCCTAGGGCTGGAAGTTTGGAATTAAGGGCGATTCAATCCTCCTGAAACACCCAGGATATTAATGTATTATCAGCACTGTAAAACTAGGAGCATGTCACTTACCCTTAACTCAGCTCTCTGTGGATTAAATAGGAGTGAGTCCATTAAAAACATGCCTTGAGGTTCACTTCACCAGATTCCAACTCTTACGAAAAATGCTGGGTCTTAAGTAGATGTGACCTTTCCCCCAAGCTTTACAGCACCCTCATTCTCAAGGCCATCCAGTTAGCAGCTTTTGAGCTAAGGCTCTTCAGAGTCTTAGTAATGTAAGTCCAACATATGTTTGGGGAAACAAGTTTTCTGATCAACAAAATTTTCTGATTAACTAAAGGTTGCAGTACAAATGAATTTACTTTTACTGTTATGGAAAATATGCCTCAGAAATATTTTATTTTTCCTTAATTTTTAAAATATACCACAAAGTCCAGTTAATTTGTTTTAGATGATTCAGGATCTTGTGGTGCTGCTACCTGCCACCTATACAACTTCAGAAGCTATGAGGTTATATTCAAATGTAAATGTCTGTTATTGCTGCATTTTTATTGTATCTAAGGATAGTGAGGATGTTTTCCAGATCTTAGACTTAACCTGGCTGAATGTCTTAGTTAATTAGATTCAATGTATTTGGACTTTCAGGACAATAAAAACAGAAGTTGTACCAAGAAAGTCTCTAAAATACAAAAGGGTAGGATAATAATCAGAGAAAACTGGCCACAAGAAAGGAAAGGCATTGGAAAGCAGGGCTTGGGAGACAATGAGCAGGAAACACACTTTATTGTTTCAGATTTTAATACATAAGAATGTCTCAGTCTTGTTATTTGATCCCCCTTATTTTGGAAAAGCCCTAGGAGAAGTGAAAATGGAAGATGGTGTATGAGAGGTAAAGAGTGAGAACCCAGGAGTGGGAGGTGGTCAGATTGTCAGTATCTCTATATCCTAACCAATTATTGAGTTATTCTCTTTAAGTTCAGTAAATTGTCAGGCAGTTCCTGAAACTCTATGCACCCTACTGAATTCACCAACAAGGCATCTTCTGAGAAAATAGAGGATGCTTCATTCATATACCTGTCATTCTTTTTGGCACATGTCTCTGTAAATGCTGGCTACAGCCAGTTAGACCAGAGGTTGACGCCTATCCCAGACAGAGTTCACAGAGGTCTCAAATTCTAAAGCTTCCAGGGCCAAGGCCCTAACTCAATGAAGCAGATCCTAATTCTTAACACACAATGGATGTGCTAAGCTGGAGAGAGCAAGCTCTAACTACCAAGAAAAGTCACAATTCAGCTCAGATTGATTGACCCTATTTTAGTTTTTGTTTGATTTTTTTTAAAAATTATTTTTAATTACAGTGTACATTCAATATTATTTTGTATTAGTTTCATGCGTACAACATCGTGGTTAGACAATCGTACTTTACAAAGTGATCTACCTGGCACCATACATAGTTACTACAATATTATTGGCTAGATTCTTCATGCTATACTTTATTTTCCCATGACTATTTTGTAACTAATTTATACTTCTTAATTCCTTCACTTTTTCCACCCAGCCCCTTACACCACTCTCCTATGGCAACCATCAGTCTATATATTTCTCTTTATCTATAAGTCTGTTTCAATTTTATTTTTACATTTACTTTGTTCTTTAGATTCCACATATAAGTGAAATCATATGGTATTTGTTTTCTCTGTCTGACTTATTTCATTTAGTATAATACCCTCTAGGACCATTCATGCTGTTGCAAATGGTAAGATTTCATTCTTTTTTTTTATGGCCATGTAATATTTCATCATATGTATGTACCACAGTTGTTTATCCACTCATATATTGGTCGGCACTTAGTCTGTTTCCATATCTTGTCTATGTTAACAATGCTGCCATAAACTTCTGGGCACATATATCTTTTCAAATTTGGGTGCTTTCTGATATAGACCCCTATTCTGAAATAGATTCCAGAGTGGAATCATCTATTTTCCTAGCTTGCAGGTGGTCACCTTCTTGCTATGTCCTCATGTGGCTTTTCCTCCATACATGTATTTAGAGAGGAGAAAGATTTCATAAGATCCCTTCTTATAAGGCCTCCAATTCTGTCAGATTAGGATCCTCTCATTATGATTTCATTTAATATTTATTACCTTCTAAAAGCTGTACCAGAAAATACAGTCATATTAGGGGGCTAAGGCTTTGACATATGAATTTTGGGAGGGCATAGTTCAGTCTGTAACAAAGTTCATGGTGAATCTTGTGGTTCTCTGTCTAATAATTCAGAAGAAATAGAGTAAAAATTAGTGTCAGAAATGACCAGTTGGAGAGAGTTCAGTATCCTGCAGCACTAAAAGAATATTTAAGTTTCCCCCATATCCCTAAAAGGCCATGGGATATTGAGACATGGAGGGACAAGAGGACGGAACTGTGACCCACTTGGATCACAATGAGCAAATCGACAACTGAGACCAGACACCACAGTGTGCCTCTCGGAGGATGCCAGTGTGGAAGCATGATGATCCAATGACTTCCCACCCAGCTTCCTGGTGGTCCCAGAACTTAGTCCCAACTCCAGAATTAGGGTTCTGAAGTCCTAGAATTAATTCAGGAGACTCTGTCTTAACTCAAGATTCTTTAAATTTACTGTGCGAAACCTGATTTGATTGAGCTTACCTAGAATTAACTAAGGTTAAAGTGGAACAGAAACCATAAGAGAAATTATAAGAGATACAGACAAAGTGAAGGCCATTGTATTTCCTACACATATTGGTGAACATTGGTGAAATAATCCATATATGCGCTAAGGACACATAATGTGATTTAGTGGCTTGTTCCCGAGTACTGATGGTACGTTTACAAATGTTTGTGACATTCAGAGGATCACCTAAGCTAAGTCTAATTTCTTTAGTTTCAGTTAACTCCGTCCTTTGGTTACTCTACGTACTTGGTGCCTGACCCTCTCAAAATTTGTAATCTAGAGACAATTGTTTTTGCAGTCTCCTGTATTTCATTGGAGCTGGATAACTCTGAATTCAAATTCTTTCTCTGCCCCTTACTGGTCTGTAACCCTGGACAGGTTATCTAATCCCTCTGAATCTTGGCTTCTTCGTCTATAGTATAGGATAACTGAGTATCTATCTCATAGAGTTGTTTACTTTCATGAGTTAGTGTATATAAAGGTCCTTTCACAGGCATAGCATATAACACCTAGAAGTGATCATTTCTTCTGCTTACCTGTGTATTAAACACATGTAAATTACAATTTACATGTTATCAAACTAAGATGCTGTGAAAATAATGCAAAGTATTGAAAAAATGAATTCTATTATTTGGGCTTAGTTGGTATTATATTTAGATTGTAGGTAGACTCAGGAAAAATGATAAACCTGCTACAAAAAATTAGGGAATTCAATAAAGTGAGTTGTCATAGTACAAAACTATATAGACTAAATATTAAAAATCAGTAGTTTTCATATATTTAAATTATAAATAACGTAAACCATATTAAATATAAACTCCCACTCTATTAATCTATGAGTTTGATTTTAATAAAAATACGATCAGGATTTTTTTAAGTATGGAAACTAAATAAAGAGATTCTAACATTAATACAAAAATATAGCCCTGGCTGGCGGTACAGTGGATAAGGTGCCAGCTTGTGAACCCAAAGGTCATTGGTTCAATTCCCAGCCAGAGCACATAACCAGATCTCCAGCCAGGTCTCCAGTTAGGTCTGTAGCTGGGGGCAGGTGAAAGGCAACTATACATTGATGTCTCTCTCCCTCTCTGCCTCTCTCCCTAAATAATAATAAATCAAAATAATATATAACATCTTTAAAAATATACATACATGAATATTTTTTCATAGTCAAGTATGAAAAAATAAGACTAGTAAAATTTTGAAAATAAATAGTAGCAGAAATGTTTCCTACCATAAACAAAACTTATTTTAAAGTTACAATAGGTAAAATATTAATGGTGTTGATACATGGATAGATAGATCGATAGAGCTGATAGATGTTCTGGAAATAGATTATAGTAGATAATGAAATATAAGGTAGATATGGCATTCCTTATCAGTTTAAAAAGTTGAGACACTTAGTAATGGCTATCTTATGGATATTTTTATGTATAATAAAGATAACTTATTTGTAAACATGGGGTACAACTGATTATATTTTAGTTAAGGTCATTGCCCTCTTGCCTTATCTGATATCTACCATTTCAGGAGAACCATCAATATAACAGTTGTGGTTTATGTTAAGGGAAGATTAAGCATTGACTTTTTAAGTTTCCAAAGGACTGATAAATCCTATGTAATAAAAAATTATTTTGAGGAATAAAATGTAATTATAAAATATATAGCTGGAAAATGATTTAAAAAGCAATATTATGACTTTTAGCCACATAAAATTTAATGAGAAGTAAATTACATGATAACTATAGGCATCCCTTGGAAGAAAAACTATGGTAACTTTGCTGAAGTCATAAATATTGCTGTATTCTTATAACTTTGTATATTCAAAAAATTAATAAATTATAAAGAAGTGACAGAACACATTTTATGTCTTGACAATAATATAAGTTTAAACCCAACTTGGACTGACTTATCACAATAACCTGGAGAATAATTATTCTCTATTTCCAGCAGCTGCATAAAACAAACTGCCTTTTTTTTTTTTAAGATTTTATTATTTTTAGAGAGAGGGGAAGGAGGAAGGAAGAAAGAGAGAGAAGCATCAATGTATGGTTGCCTTGCACCTGCCTCCAGCTACAGACCTGGCTGAAGACCTGGCTGGAGACCTGGCTTACAACCTGATTCTGTGCCCTGGCTTGGAATTGAACCAGAGACAGTTAGGTTTGCAGGCCAGCACCGTATCCACTGTGCCACCAGCCAGGGCAAACTGCTTTAAACATGAAAAAAAACCTCCAAAACCCAAAAAATCCCAACTAAGGAATTTTACCTAATAGGCTACCAAGTTGAGGGGTTATTTTAATGCATATATTTTTCACAGAAGTAATTGTGGGTTATTAAATGGAGTTCAGATATAAAGTCACTTATTTAGAAAGTCTAGGGCAGATCAACTTTATATATTTTAGATAAAAAGTTGATTGTTATTGATACAGCATATGTGTACAAATTCAAATTCATGCTTATTTTTATTGTTAATCAGCGAGCCCTCAGAACTAGGGCAGATAGGAAGTTTTAAGAAACACAATGAGCCCTGACTGGTGTGGGTCAGTGGGTTGGGCACAATCCGCAAAGCACGAGGTCCCTGGTCTGATTCCCAGTCAGGGCCCATGTCTAAGTCATGGGCCAAGTCCCTGGTTGGAGACATGATAGACAACTGACTGATGTTTCTCTCACACCAGTGTTTCTCTTTTGCTTTTTCTTCCCCCCATTTCTCTCCCTCTAAAAATAAATAAATAAAAATTAAAAACAAAAGAAGAAACGCAATGAAAATCAGGATATAACAAGCAGGCCACTTATAATGGTACTTAAGTCAATAATTTTGGACTCATTATTGTCTAGCCAAGTGGCATATAGTGAATAACTTAGTGGTTTGAAGTGACAAATTATTTTCTTTATTCTTTCTGATCTACCAATACACTGATATTGTAAATCATGACCGAGGCAATTATAATGCCAGACAATTGATCAATTAAAATTTTTTACTTACTGATTTTAGAGAGAAAGAGAAAGGGAAAGAAAAAGAGAGTGAGACATACACACATTGGTTTGTTGTTCCACTTATTTATGTGTGTATTGGTTGATTCTTGATCCTTGTATGTGTCCTGGCCAAGGATCGAACCCACAAACTTGGTGTATCAGGATGATGCTCTGATTTGACCAACTGAGCTAACCAGCCAGGACTGATCAATTCTCACAGGAATTTTGTATATCAGAAAATACAAAACCAAAATCTCCTATAGATTTTAAAAAATTGACTGAAGCAGTGAGATGTATAAGTTTCAGAAAAAGCAACTGAGTTCAGGTTGCAAAACAGTTGGATTTAAAAGTGAAAATTTCCAACAACTGATTCGGAGTTTTTGGTTCCTAAATTCCAAACTAGTTGGCTCAAGCTCTTACTTGAGTTTATGTTTTCTTTCAGCATCATGGACATATAATCAGGTATTGAAATGTAATAAATGAGATTATTCCTCTGAAATGAAAAAGCTTGGGAATGCTGCCCTAAATTGGCTGCCACTTGTTATCACAGTTAATACCAAGTGAATCTTTTTGCACAAAGTTATACAGCAAGAAAGAGTTAAGAAAGGAAACTGCTGAAAAAATCTGTTGTCTCTTAGCACCACAAAGAATAACTCCATTACTCTGATATTTTTCCTTTTTTCCAGGCTGCAAAAAGGTACTCTGATTAGCATTACAAATCCTGGACTCCAGGGAGGGAGTTGGAACTTGGGAAGGTGGTGTTTTTAGTGTTTGGAGGTTGCTCCTTTTTGGCTCCTTGACTGAGTATGCACTTTTTTCCAAGAATGCTTTGTGTTTGGAAAGTACTTCATGGTGGTGAAAAGTTTGAACAGAAAAGATTAATCAAAGGTTTGGTCTTTCATGCTCAATGCATAACATATTCAGCTCTTGGATGTGAATATCTTAGCCAAGAAACTACTCAAATAATATTCAGGGGCTGAAATGTGAGCTTTAATGGCAAACAAACTAGAGGTCAACTTTGCTTAATCTTAACTTATTCCTCTTAAATTCAGAGATGCCATGCCCTAGCATTATATATATACATATATTTAAGATTTTATTTATTATTTCCAGAAAGAGAGGAAGGGAGAGAGGCAGAGAGGGAGAGAAACAGAGAAACATCGATGTATGGTTGCCTTTCACCTGCCTCCGACCATGGACCTGGCTGGAGACCTGTCCTGCAACCCAGTTGTGTGCCCTGGCTGGGGAATTGAACCAGTGACTCCTGGGTTCACAGTTCGGCACCCTATCTACTGTGCCACTAGCCAGGGCATTTTTAACAGCTTCTGATATCCTGTAAGAATTTACTGAAAATTACTTTTATGTTTTATTCTGAAATGCTTCAGGAAATACATGTCTGATCTGGAATGTAAAGGAAACTGGAAATGGTGAGCTATGACTGCTCCATATCCTTCATGCTGTTAGAAGAGAGCATGCTTTGGTCAAAGACTAGTCTTTGTCTTTTATTACAGTAACACCAAATCTTGTATTCTAATCATCAAAATATCTTACTTTTCCCACTTATCTATATTCACCATCCTTCCTCCAGTACTTTCTGATTTGTTTAGCTTTCCAATGCTCATAAATTTGTTTAACTTCTGGAATCTGTAACATTTGAGAAGTTCTGGGTTATATTTCTCCCAAGGAAGGAGGCATAATGGTGTGAAGACCTACTGCCCAGACTTAATCCACCATTACCAACCCTCCAGGGAGATCCTGGAAGAATGTTCTCCTGCCCAAATAAGGAACACAGGTACAGTGCTTCTAGCATATACTATGACTTTCTTCATCTTGCCTGCCCACACCAGGCTCTCCAATGCATCTACTTCTTACAATTCTGGAATATAACATTCCTACTGAAAACAAAACAACACTTGTCTTCTGAGGTGAAAGCACATTGAATTGGCAACACCAGTGATCACCCACACATTGAGAAACTTCCCACTTGCCATATGCTAAACTAGATCTTTCTCAGAAATGTTCAGGAAATGTCCTCTTTTTCTCATCTTGATCAATTTGAATAAGGAGTGTGAGAAGACTTGATTTTACAAGCCACTGTTGAGGTCACAATGTTCAGTGGCAACCAGATGCATTTAGGATGATGGGAGCTGTGGACACTCTGGATCCAGCACTCTAAGAAGTTATGATTGTATTAGAGTTCTATCACAATACCAACAGTGGGCTTAGGACTTGGCATGGTGACCCATTATCACAGTAATGCCTTCCATATGCATTATATTACATTAAAGTGCACATTTCAGTTAACATATAGTAAAGAATTTGAGAAGAGAGTCCCCATTTGGTTGTATGTCATTCATAGAGAAGAACATTTCTAATTCTTTCTAAATAAAAATGTTTATTTCATTCATTGAATAAATAGTAATTGGGTCAGTATCCATTCTTGACCAGCCCATTTGGATGTTTAATAGGTTTATCAAACTAATGTGTCCGAAACAGAATTCTTGGTCACTTCCTGCAAACACATTCCTCTCAGTGTGTCTATCTCAATCAACAGTACATCTATCTCATAAATCAAACTGAAAGACTAACAATCATCTTTCATCCTTCTTTTTCTCTCAGCTTTCAAAATGTAACTGCTAGCTAGTTGTATTGTTTTTCCTTTTAAATTGTATCTGGAATTTGTCCATTTTTCTCTAGAACGATTGTCTCTGCCCTAGTCTAAGATAAAATCTTATCCAAGCTATTATCACATTGCTTGTCTGGCCTATTACATAGCTTTCTTTAGACATCTTTTTTCCACTCTTGCCCTCCCTGCTCCTAAGTACATTCTTTACCTATTAAGTCATGTAATCAGATCCTTCAGAATGAAATCCAACTCCTTACCACAGTGTGGCAACTTGCTGTTTTTCCATTGTCATATCTTATTGGAAGATATTGATAACTCTTGAAAAATGATATGTCATGATGAAAACAAGTCTCCAGCTGAACTTTGCCATACATACAGTTGTGAGTAAGTAGTACTTGTAAGTTTGGTGAAGTTTCAGCTCCCTGCCCTTAGACATGCTGACAAATTCCTAACATTAAAGGTTCAATCAGGCAGATGCAGGAATATACTAGCTTCAGGATCAGCTGATTTTCTGGTTGAATCAGGTGATAGAATTTGCTACTAAGTTTGAGGGACAAAGAATCAAGTGGAGGTATAAGTATAGAGAGAGCAACACTCCTGAAGACATCAGACTGCTGTGTTCACTGGGTTCCTATGGCTATTTATACAAAATTGGAGGTGCCATGTGGTTTCAATCACTCATTTCAACAATAAAAATATTATTTCTAACCTTCAGAGAGTATACTTCTGATAAGGATACTTCAAATGTTAACTAACTGCCAGTCATTTGAATGGACCTTGTACTCTCTTCTTTTGCTCTTCATGCTCTAGTCACACTGGCCTTCTTGCTGTACCTGGAGCCTCCCAAATGTATTCCCACTTCAGGACCTTTGCACTTGCTTCTCCTTTCTTTATTCTTTGCATGGTTGGTTTCCTTGATCCTTTGTATTCATTCAGATGCCACTGCCTTAGGAAAAGTCTTGGACACCGTTGAAAACATTCTTACTCCCTTTTCTCAGGGCACCCATCACATTGGATTAGGACCTTGTTTACACTGTATCCCCAGTGCCTAATCTAATGCCTGGTCCTTGGTGGGCATCCAATCAAGAATGAGTTAATCTAATAATCTTCAGGGAAACAGATCAAAACCACAATGAGATATCACTTCCCACCTGTTAGACTGGCTATAGTTAAAAAAAAAAAAAAGAAAAAGCAAGTGATGATAACTTTTGTTGGGGATGTGGAGAAAAAAGAATGCTTGTGTACTGTTGGTAGGAATGTAAATTGGTTTGGTCCCAATGGAAAACAGTATGAAGAGTCCTCACATAATTAAAAATAGAACTACCAAATGATTCAGTAATCCAATTTGGTGGAATATGTCCAAAGGAAATGAAATGAGGATATCAAAGTGATATCTATTGCAGCATTATTCATAATAGCCAATCTATGTCTGTCAATGGATAAACAGATAAAGATGTGGTGTATGTATATAATAGAATATTATTCAGCCATGAGAAAGAAGGAGAGTTGCCATTGGAAGCAACATAGGTGGACCCTGAGGGTATGATGCTAAGTGAAATAAGTCAGACAGAAAAAGACAAATACTATATGGTATCACTTATATATGGAATCTAAAGAAAAAGAAAAGTCACACTCATAGGAACAGAAAGTAGAAAAGTGGTTGTTGCCAGGGGCTGGAAGGTGGGAGAAATAGAAAATAATAAAATAATACAAATTTTTAGCTCTAAGGAGAATAAAGCCTGAGGATCTAAAGTGAAACATGCAAACTATAGTTGATAACACTGTACTGTATAATTGAAATGTACTAAGAGAATAGAGCTTAAATTTTCTCACACACACACAAAAATGATGTAAGGTGATAGATGTATTAACTAGATGGAGAAGAGATCCTTTCACAGTGTACATTTTAAATAAGTTACAATTTTATTGGTCATTATACCTCAATTAAGCTTTTTTTTTTTTTTTTAATGAGTGAACAGAAGATACTTTCTGAAGACAGAAAGATCCAAAGATGTAGTCCCTGCCCTTCAAGGTCTAATAGTAGGACATTTCTAGTTACTGTGACTCTAAAATGGGTGCTATCATCCATTTAAATATCTCTTCTAGGTTCCAAGAGGTTCCTAATAAGTAATGTCAGTTAGCCAAGGAATCTTAATTAATTATGCTAAACACAGCTCTTAAGTGAGTCTTAATTAGTAGGGCTTTAAGTTAGATTTAAATATACTATTTAGTGGTATTAAGCAGGGAACAAAAATACAGATCTATGACTGACATTTGTGGTATTTGTTTTAAAGCATTTTGAAAGGTGATAAAACATCGCCTCTTGCTATTATCATTTGTCTTCAGATATTGACTTGATATAGTGTTGAATGTAATCAGCACCTCCCTGGGACTGTAACTCAAACTTGAATCACCAGAAGATTGCATGCAAGATGCCACTTGATTATATAATCAATCATGACCCCCACCCCCACATCATTCTCTCTTTTAACATGGGTTTGTAATTGTCTGTGTCAAAAGTAGGCCACACATTTATACTGTTCCAAAGTGCCTGCCAGCATCAAAAGGCATAAACTGTGAACAACTATATTAATACAGTAATTATTTATTGTGGGTCTATTATGTGTCAGCCTGTTGTCTTATATTATTTAATTTTCATAAGAACCCTACAAGTTAAAATCGATATGTAGCCGAGTAAACTGAAGCCAAAGGAGTTATAAAACACCTTCTTCGTTATCTACCCAGTAGGCACTCAGACAAGATTCCGTTTTGGGGCCGTCAATTGCCAAGAAGCCCTTCCCCAACGCTAGTGCAGCATTGCATGCAACAAGCAAGTGGAGGCAGCAGCTTCTTCCTAAATTTCAGTTTCCCATTATATTAAACTAGCTGAGGGAGAAAAACCTCCCAAAAACCCAAAACTAACAACTAATGAGTCCAGTGTCTGTAATTTTACCTTAACCAAGAAAGTTGCTTACTGTAGCCTTTACCAACATAACTGGATCATCAGAACATATTTATTCAGAATTGCATGCTTGAAACATGCACTTGAAACCTTGAAACATGCAGTTATTATTATATTAAGTTTATGCTATTAAGATAGACATGCTCTTAAAGCAAAAGGCATCAATGTTGACATAGGAATGTTGGAGAGCAATTATTTTACATCTTCTTTTCATATTGTTTTCTTTGCCGTAATAGTGACATATTTATGCAATATCCAATATGTATGAGGACTTAAAAATGCTCTCCTAACATTTAATTCTGTGAACTTTAAAGTTAATTTGAGTACTTTATCTGATATTATTCTGTTATACTGTAATTAGAATGGGATTTTCTAACAAATGACGTGTTCTGGATATATAGAAAAAATTATACTGGAAAAAATTTTAAAATATTTTATTTATTATTTTTAGAGAGGGGGAAAGGGAGAGAGACAGAGAGGGAGAGAGACATCAATGTATGGTTGCCTTTCACCTGCCTGCAGCCACAGACCTGGCTGGAGACCTGGCTTGCAACCTGGTTATATGCCCTGGCTGGGAATCTAACCGGCAACCGTTGGGTTTGCAGGAAGGTGCCTTATCCACTGTGCCACCAGCCAGGGCATATACTGGAAAATTTTAAAGTCATCTAATGCCTTTTTGACTGAATTATCACTTATGGTAGCATTCAGTAAAGAGAGAAGGAAACAAGATAAAACAAGAAAGAGTGGAGAGAAAACCTTTGAAATGATAGAAGATTTTGAGAACATTTAATAATAATGTAGACATTCCTTGAAATGTGGTTGAATGTATTTACCTGTTTCGTTAGTGTGGGTGGCACTTTCTAGCCATTTCAAAACACTTGCAGGAATTTAAGGCAGCGTGGTCCGGTTGCAGGGCCACGGGGTTACAGTGGTCTCCTCGCTCCTAGGCTGTGGATGTGGACCATGGGGCCATGGTGGGCTGCAGCCATGGAGGACCCTGTTCAAGAAGGGTGGCTTCACCAGCCACCTCCAGAACAGGGAAGTCCTTGGTGAGAGAATATTATACTAGCAGGCTCCCTGAAGAATGGAGGGGTAATGAATTAGAAAACTCTGGCAAGGAGAGGGAGTGATGTATTGAAAAGAAATAGCCTTCATCCAGGGGATCTCAATTTTAATTTACACAATCACCTACCCTCAGAGTGCCCAGAGTGGGGGGAGTTTTCCCTGTTGATTCCCTGTGGGCTCCACCACTGGCTGCTGCTGCTGTGGGAGGAGGGGAAATCCCCAGGGTTGAGGTGGAGGCCTGGGCCAAGGACAGTGGTGCTTGACTCCAGGCTGGGTGGGGAACTAGCAGGATCTTTGATCTTTTGCCCTAGAGGCTGAACCTGCAGGTTGGGGAAAGACTATGGCTTTTGGGGTCAGGAAAGGGCAAGGTCTTACCCTGATGGTACTGCCCTTCACCTTGGGTTGCATGGTTCTCAGGATCATATATGTGTCATGCCCATCACTTTGTTGTACATTCTGTCTATTACTTTCTGCTATTATCTCTGTTACCTGGGGTCCCTGTCACCACAAGGCAGCCTGAGTTCCTCCTCGTGTCCCACATTGAGACATCTGTCCTTCATTATACCTTCCAGAGGCTTTCTTTTTGGGGGACAAGGGGCCTTAATTTTTAAAAAGTTTTTGACGTTATATAAAATATGGGACATGGACTGACCACTCAGTGTTCACTGTGTCGGTTTCCCTAAGTCCTCTCCTACAAATGCAGGGCCCCCTTCACCTCTGGTACAGAGCTAGCTACCTGCAGGCTCTGTACATCAACCCCAGGGCTGTCATACCTCTGGGCTGGTATAGAGAGGGTGCCACAGAATGGGCTCAGCTAATGGCCAATAAATTCACTAACTGAGGCCAAACTCTGCAAGTTTTTACATTCAGCTCAGCATCTAGTGTGTTCCCTGGTGTCAGGTCCCTATGGATGATGCCCCTTTGGTGGCAGTATGTACCGCTGATACCTCCTTCTCCATCATGTGGCCTTGGTCCCCCAGATAATCAAACATGTCCCCTCCACTCACAGGCTCCATAACAAGGAATAATGTTTCCTCAATGGCAATTACTTTAAATAACTTTATGATATTTGGGTGATTCAAATTCTTCATACAGTGGACTGCTTGAAAAAGTCTAGAGGAGTCTGACCAATTAATAACTTGGCCACATCTGTCCTGGTCAGAAGGTTTCAGACCAACCTTCCCTCTGCAAAGTTTCCCTGGCCAATGGTGCTCAGGAGCTCCCAATGGCCAACACGTGGCTCCTTCTTGGCAGAGGTGGCTGCAAGGTCATTAGACATGGTGACTTGCTAACTACGCTAACTGACAATACTATCGATGCTAACTATGCCAGCAAACAATACTAACTCTACTATGTAACTAACTATGCTAATAAACAACACTAATGAACAATGCTAACTATACTATGTATATCAATACTAACTATACTAACTGTGCTAACAATGCTAACTATAATAACTATGCCAATACTAAAAATATTAAAACCATTCTAAAAAAAAAAAAGAAAAAGAACAAAGGAAGTAAAAAATTAAAAATGAGAAGAAGCCCTGGCTGGTGCAGCTCAGTGGATTGGTACCAGCCTGCGAACCCAAAAGTCACTGGTTCTATTCCCCAGTCAGGGCACGTAACCAGGTTGCAAGCCAGGTCTTTAGCCAGGTCCTTAGCTGGAGGCAGGTGAAAGGCAACCATACAATGATATTCCTCTCCCTTTTTTCCTCCTCCCCTGCCCTTCTCTCTGAAAATAATGAATAAAATCTTAAAAAAAAAAAAAAAAAAAAAAAGAGGCCATATTTCCTTAAATAAATAAATAAATAAATAAGAGACCAAAGAAAAGGAAAATTGAGAAAAATAATATTTTAAATGTGATAATAAAATAAAAATGAGAAAAGAGAACAATAAGAAAAATAATAAAAGGAAAAAAATTTAAATAAGAAAAGAGAAGAACCTAGTATAAAGGAACCATGGACATGGACAACAGGTGGGATTGACTTTGGGGGGAATGGGTGGGTGGGGAGGGGGACAGAGGGGAGCAAAAAGGGGATGGATGTAATACAACAACAATAAAATTTAAAAAAAAATAAGAAAAGAGTATAATAAATAAATAAATAAAATGGGGGTGGGTAGGAGAAAACAAGATAACTAGTCCAAATCCAACAGGTCACCACAAGTCAGATTCCTGACCTTTAAAGGCTAAAAACCTTAGCTCAGCCAGTATGTAGAAACTACACATACAGTATGTAATGGGACCCTATGGGTCAGAGCAAGAAATGTATCAATAATGGTTGGGCATAAACCACAATAGTTTTCTCACCTTTTGGTCTCAAGATGTCCTTAAACTCAGGAAAAAAGGGACCCCCCCCCAAGAGATTTTTGTTTATGTGGGACATGAAATATTTATATTTACTTTATTAGAAAAAGAAAACACTTCATAAAGAAAGAAATTTAGGTTAAAAATATTTCTAATTTAAAAATATTATGACCTGACAGTAAAGGATAACTGACATTCTGTAGATGTAGTGTTTTCATTTAGGTAACACATACATGAACCAGCACTTTGGTTGAACGGAGCTGTGATGTGAATCCCTTCCTGTTGGCTAAATCATAGATAAGACTAGTAGGCCCTCTATTTAAATTACAGTGTGTGTTGAATACAACTGTACAGTTTAGCTAGTTTGAAAAATATCAGGAGTGAGGCCCATTTAACATTTTATGCATATCTTTTCTTTATCTTATCCTTTCCCCTCCTCTTTATCCATCTCTACAGTGCATTTCCCTCAGTATAAAGCATAATTCCTATTGATTTGCTTTGCTTCTTAAGAGCTGCCTTCCCTTCCAGTCCTGGGCGGTTCCACCTCTTTTCACAGACCAAAGTAAATCTGCACAATAATGAACCATATAAGGGAGGAATGACATCACCGGTTAGTGGTCCCAAGCTGTTTTGCACAACATTCACCTTTCATTGTTCTGATGACAGGGCTGGAATGTGACTGTTAATTCCCTGTGGAGTCAGGGGCTGAGCAGGGGCTGAGCAGGGCCTGCCGCTTTTGAACAAACTTCAGTACCCCCTTATAAAAAACAAAAACAAAAACAAAAGCAACCATGCTTCCTAGTTTTAAGGTAAGGAAGTCAAGATCTGTTTTGATTTAAGCAACATTAGTTATTCTAGTCCTTGGGCATTTCATTTGTTGATAGGTTTTCTTGGCAGTAAGCTCATTTCTAAGTGTTAGTGCTAAGAGCATCTGTGAAGCTGGTTTTGGACATTTGTAGAGTCTTCTGTAATCTGACAAGGGCTGTGAGAAGTCTATAGTCTTCTAGCTTTTGGCTATAGGTTTTACTGAGTTTGGATGGTGCCAACCTTGGAAAGTGGTCAGCTTATTGTGACTTTCCTTGTTACCTCAGAATCCTTGATTGGAACTGACTGAGATGTATCTTGTGGTATGAAGCATGCTCCTGGTTTTCTATGGAGGTGAAAATTAATCTAATTTTTACATAAGCTTGGGGAATTTGTATAAGAACGGAAATTTTTCTTATCTTGCTATCAATCCTACTAATGTGTTTTTAAGGCTTTTAGCAGAATGGCCTTTCCT
Source organism: Noctilio leporinus (assembly GCA_004026585.1). Classification (NCBI taxonomy): domain Eukaryota; kingdom Metazoa; phylum Chordata; class Mammalia; order Chiroptera; family Noctilionidae; genus Noctilio; species Noctilio leporinus. The sequence continues at coordinate 58,685 of PVIW01003364.1, forward strand.
TCAACTGTAAATATATCTTCTACTTTATGATTACTTGATGATCAACAACTAATTTGAAGTAAAAAGACTGATTTTAAGGTTTGCTTTGTTGTTATGTTGTGGGTTTTCTGCAGATCTATCTTTGCATACGTGGAGAAGGCTTATGAAAGTTGGCAATGAATTAGAGTGCAGAGATCCAAAGAAAGCCCTGTTTGTTCTGAAACAGTCAGAGTGGCAGTGATAACAAGAATAATAAAGCAAATAGCAGGTTTGTTTTCAGAGACTGGGATTAAAGTTTGGGCTCAGTTAAACAATTGTGTAAAAAGTTCAACTTTAGTAATTTTTCAGAATGCCATAAAAACATTGTCTGAATTCAGCAGCGTGTATCAAAATAGATAGTTTGCATTTAGCTTTCAGTAGGTCTGGAGGGTATGTGAATCTTTCACAAAAGAACTTTACTTGGTCAAAGCCAAATTTTTCTAGCATGATTTTAGGCTCACATGACCTGTTTTATAGAAATTTGAACAAAAAGGCAGATGGCGTGGTTCTCATTTGTGTAGATTTGATTTTGTGTAACATTGATTGTTAATGATGCTTTGTTCCTGTTTAAAGTGATGAAAATCTTGAGTTCAACTGTGATGGAAATCTTGAGTAGACTACCTTGGTCTTACGACATTCTTAATTCCATGTGACTGAGTAAACTTCTGTTTACTTGTAAAACTAAATATCCTTGCCACAACAGAACAACCTTTTTTTTTTGGTTGTTGTTGTTCTCTAGATCAATGATAGTCGGGATGGCTAGAAAATTAAGTCTTTGGTTTGGGAATTTTGTATATTGTTTTGACTCTTTAGTTTTTTCATTGGCTTTAAAGTTGTTTCAAAACTGGACAAAATAATTGTGAGATGAACGTTAACATAATTTAAAGTTTACAGTGAAATTTCATGTACATCTGTATTTAAAAGCTTTTAAAAAACCTGTAGATATAATGGCAATACATTCTATTGCCATTTTAGAGAGGGAAATTATTTTTGAGTAAATAATTAAATGCATGAGAATGCACCAATATCAGCGATTTATGTTCTGAAGCTAATTTGCTACTTATTTCATGCCTGTATTATTTTAAACAAATATTATTTATGAAAACAGACTTGACCAGAAGACAAATTAACTTAATTGTGTCTTAACAAAAGACTTTACAAAAAGATGTTTTTATATTGTGTGCTCCCATAATGTAGAAGATGAAAACACGACTTTTGCCTAGCACTCTATACATGTACATTTACAGAGTAAAATGAGGTGTATTTATTATACCTTTGTGGATTGTTTTCAAGCTGCTTGAATAGTCTCAGGAAATTTGATTCATGCTCCCAGCTCCTCCTTATGTTCTGTGTGACCTGTGCAGCCATCTCTATGGAAGTTTGTGGGAGGACACTCTCCCATGGTGGATGCAGGGACCTAGAAACCCACCTGCCTCTGGTTTCCCTAGTGAAATCCTTTCATTTAGCTTATTCTGAGAGAGAGAGACAGAGAGACAGAGAGAGAGACAGAGAGAGACAGAGAGAGACTCCAGTGATAATGCAGAGTGTTAACTAGATGGACCTTCTGATAATGAGATGTGGAGAACCTGGGTGACACACTCTTTGGGAATGGGATAGGAAAGGTCTGTAGGTTAGAGTGGGAGAAGAAAATGCCTAAGGCTCCACACACTCTTAAATGACAAATTTTTCTGGTTCCTGGCTTTCTCTTTTCCTCATGAAAATTGTTAGGTAAATTTATTCACCTGGCTGATTCTTTATAAACAATACTACAACAAAAAAAGGAAGATTATTTTCTTTCTACTGTTTAAAAAATATTTCAATAAGCCCTGGCTGGTGGCATAGCGGATAAGGCTCTGGCCCGTGAACCCAAAGGTCACTGGTTTGATTCCCAGCCAGGGCACATAACCAGGTTGCAAGCCAGGTCTCTAGCCAGGTCCATGGCTGGAGGGAGGTGAAAGGCAACCATACATTGATATCTCTCTCCCTCTCTGTCTCTCTCCCTTCCCATCTCTAAAAATAATAAATAAAATCTTAAAAAAAAAGAATAAAAATATTTCAACAGATCAAACTGAAAGTATTTGAAAAGTATTTTGGACAACTTAGAAAATATGAAAACAATAAAAGGCATATTATTGTGGGTAGAACTACTCATCCATGCCTACAAGGTAAACAATATTTTCAAGTTTTAAGAATGAAACTGTATTTTCCCTTACACTAGTAGGTGAACTTCACTCCCTGTTTTCTTTGGAGAATTTAGTTTCCTTGTTGGGGACATAAATTGGCAGTAATCCCAATTTAGCATTATTATTAATATTACTATCTAATATTTATTGAGTACTTAGCTCTGTACATATAGTAATTCATGTGATTCTGACAATGACACTGATAACAGATACTTTATTATTATTCCATAGTGGACCCAATTTTTCCCCTGTTGCTCTCATTGCCCTGATCCCCCTACTCCCACAGTCAATCCCCACCATGTTGTTTATGTCCCTGGGTCATTTATACATGTTCCTTGACTAGACCCTTCCCCTTATTTCCCCCTTTCCCCCTCCAGACTGGTCACTGTCAATATGTTCCTTATTTCCATGCCTCTGGTTCTATTTTGCCTGTTTGTTTGTTTTGTTCATTAGGTTCCTATTATAGGTGAGATTATATGGTATTTGTCTTTCACTGACTGGCTTATTTTATTTAGCATAATACTCTCCAATTCCATCCATGTTGTCGCAGAAAGTAGGAGTTCCTTCTTCCATTCTGCTGCTGCGTAATATTCCATTGGGTAAATGTACTAAAGTTTGGTTTTTTTCCCCTTTCTTTCTACTCATTTATTTATGGGCTAGAAACTTAGGCTGTTTCTAGAATTTAACCATTGTAAGTAATGCTGCTGTGAACATAGAGGTGCATAGATTCTTTTGAATTGATGTTTCAGGATTCTTAGGGTATAATCCCCGCAGTGGAATTCCTGAATCAAAAGGAAGTTCCATGTTTAGTTTTTTGAGGAAATTCCATACTGTTTTCCAATGGCTGTACCAGTTTGCATTGCTCCCAGTAGTACACTAGGGTTCTCTTTTCTTCATGTCCTCAGCAGCACTTGTTGTTTGTTAATGACATGATTTGTTAATGATGCCCATTCTGATGGTGTGAAGTGGTATCTCATTGTGGTTTTAATTTGCATCTGATGGCTAGTGATGTTAAGCATCCTTTCATATTTCTATGGGCATCTGTATGTCATCCTTGGAGAAGTATCAGTTCAGGTCCTTTGCCCATTTTTTAAATTAGGTTACCTGTCTTCCTTGGGTTGAGTCATATGAGTTCCTTATATATTTTGGAGATCAAACCCTTGTCCTAGGTATCATTGGCAACTTTATTTTCCCCTATGGTTGGTTTCCTTTTTATTTTGATGATGTTTTCTTTAGTCAATCAAGACTTTTTAGTTTGATGTAGTCTCATTTGTTTATTCTCTCCTTTATTTCCCTTGCCCTAGGAGATATATTGGTGAAAATATTTCTCTGTGGGATGTCTGAAATTTTACTGCTTGTGTTTACCTCTAGGACTTTTTTGGTGTCACAGCTTACATTTAAGTATTTTATCCATCTTGAGTTTATTCTGAAATATGTTGTAAGTTGGTGGTCTAGTTTCTTTTCCTTTTCTTTTCTTTCTTTTTTTTTTTTTTCACATGTACCATTCCAGGTCTCCCAATATCATTTATTTGAAGAAGCTATTTTTACTCTATTTTATCCCCCTGCCCCCTTTGTCAAATATTAATTGGCTATAGAGACAGGGGCTTATTTCTGGGCTCTCTATTCTGTTCCATTGATCTGTGTGTCTATTCTTATGCCAATACTGATCTGATTCTCTGCTTCATCTAGCTTGCTTTTAATTCCTTCTGCTGTGTTCTTCATTTCAGAAATTGTATTCTTCATTTCTCCTGGTTCCTCTTGATAGTTTCTGTCTTTTTTCATGCTGATAGTTCACATTAAGTTCTTTGCAGCTTCCTTGGATTTCTTTGTAGTTCTCACTGAGCTCATTGAGTTTCCGTATAACTATTATTTTGAACTTAGTGTTTGATAGTTTGCTTGACTCTATTTCATTTAGCACTATTTCTGGGGATTCCTCCTTTCCTTTCAATTGGGTTGTTTCTTTGTCTCTCCATTTTAGGTGACTCTTCTTGTTTGTTTCTGCTTCTTATATTGATTCACTTTAACTCCCTGTCTTTGTGGTATGCCTTTCTGTGGTAGTAGACCTGTGGTATTCAGTGGTGCTGTCTCCTTGATCTCCTGAACTTGGAACTCTTGGGATTCCCTTTATGCCATTTATGTGGGCTCTGTGGTTGTAATTGGGCTTTGGTTGTTGGGTCATTCTTTATGGGTCCCTCCTTCCATCTGGCTAACTGAGAGTCTCTCTACCCACCACCTCTTGTATGCTTAGGTACCAGTGCTACCAGAACAAAACCAAACAGCCCAGGAAAGAAACCTACACCTGCAAAACTACCTCCCACCTACGCTCACACTATCAACAGCAAGTAAGCCAATATTAATAATGGTGTAAAGAAATTAAAACAATAAGAAAGGAACAATGAATATGAAATGGCTGACTGAAGGAAAATTATTTTGAGAGGGTAGATGGAGGAGCAATGATAAGAGCAGAGAATAGGGACAAGGTGATGAGAGAAAGAAAGTAAAATTTACATCATAAAAAAGGGAGGAAAGAAGGTGGAATGAAGTAAAAGAAGGGAAGCATGTAGTATTAGGTTTAAATGGAAATTTATATTATATTATATTATATATATATATATATATATATATACACACACACACACAAAATTTATATATATGTATGGAAAAGAAAAACATTGGAACCAAATTGGAGAATAAGATTCACTACAGCACTATTAACAACCAATGAGCAAAAGATAATATAGATAGAATGGTAATAAGAAGGAAGTAAGAAAGAAAGGAAAGCTTAAGAGGTGTGTAGAGGAAAGGGAACAGATTTTGAGATGATAGAGGGAGAACGAAAAGTAAGAGTAAGAGATGAAAACCAGGCTATAACAGGGAAAAATTCAAATTTAAAACAAAAAAAAAGGACAGGAGGAAGTCAAAATAGAGTAGGAGAGGGGAATAGTAAAATTCAAGATTTGAAATACAAAAATAGTGAAGATCTAGGAATGAAATTGAAGAAATGTAGGAACAACCACCATATCCACAACCAATGAACAAAGATTGATAGAGGTGGAGAGAGAGTATGGGTATTTTAAGAATGGGTAAAAGAATGTGAGATGACTAATGACGAAAAATGGTTTTGAGAGGCTGGAGAGGGGAGAAATAGTAAGAGTGTGGAATGAACACAAGTCGTAGCAAGAAAGAAAAATAGAATTTAAGATGAAAGAAAGAAGAGGAAATAAGGTAAAATTGAGTAAGAGAAAGGAGGGCAAAATATGTAATTTGAAATAAACTATAATATAAAAACTAGTGACTTAATATGCACAAACTCAAAGGACAAAAAATGAATGTTGAAACGCTATGCGGGAGAGAAAATAATACAAATTATGAAGAAGACCTCAGTAGTTTTCACCTCAGTAGTATCTAGTGTTTACCATTGTTTTCTCTTTCTGGATCCACCCCTGGTGATATCATAGGGTGTCCCAGTCTGGCCCTAGGCAGCCTGATGGAAACTACCAGCAAACCAATCTTTGGCTGTCTTCTTCAATTGTTAATCTCTTCAACCTGTAATCAGCAGTCAGGCTTCAGCACCACAGGGTGGGGCAAAGTAATTCCTGTGGGCAGGGCTATTGCTTCCTCTCAGTCTGATACTACTTGAGGGGAGTGGTCTGCCAGAGCAAGAGGGCCCTGCAGTGTGAGGGACTGTACCAGCTGCTCCCTCAGTTCTCTCTCCAAAGTCACTGCCCACAAACTCCCCTCAAGTATCTCTAGTCCACTCTGCCCTCCATCTGCTGGAGCCCAGGGTAAGTGGCCGCAAATGAAATTTTAAGTGTTGACCCTTTAAGAGGCTCTCTGAGTCTCCGGGTGCCTCTCCCTGGCAGACAAAAACCCCACCACTTTACAGCTGGATGTTATCTAGGTTCCTTTCTGGCTCTGGTGCTGTCAGCTGGGGAGGCCAGCTTGGAGTTAAGACCCTACACTTTTCAGAGGACTCCCAGAGGGAGTCCCCCTTCCAGAGGCTAAACATTTCTCCGAACCTTCAGCTGATGCCAGTAGAGCCCAGTGTGCCCTCTCGTGGCCCCTTTGCACTCCGTACCAGTTACATTGTGGTGAAGCATTTTTTCTGTCTACCCATGGTTGTAATGCTTCTTTCCAGCTATTACTCAGTTGGTCATTCCGAATAATTTCTCCACAAGTTAGTTGTAATTCCAGATTGGTCTTGGGTGGAGGTTAGTGTAGCTTCTACTTACTCCTCCTCCATCATCTTGGATCCTCTTAATTATTTCTATAATCTCCTTTTCTTGGGTTACAAATGTGATTTTTGTTTAATTTTACTTTTTTCTTAGAGAATTTCAATTCTTTTATCACTGGTTTTCTTGCCTCTAGTCTTTCCCTTCTCTAATCCACACAATCACAATGTCATCAGAAATTTCTAATATCCAAATTTGATATTATCTCTGTTTTTAAAGTCTTTCAAGAACTGTGTAACCCTCAAAGTGAAGCTGGTCTCTTTCAGATGGCATCAAACATCTTGATGATCTGATTTTTACATTCCACTAGAGTCTTATTACTTGATATTTTCCATCCTACTGTGTGTTCTGACATTGACTGCTGTTTTGAATGAGGTTCTGTTTTCTTGTGTTTGCATGCTCTTTTTCCTTTATGTGGTATGGTTGCTTTCTCCATTTTTTACTTGTGTAACTTTTGGTTATTCATTCATGAACAAATACTGATTGAACATCTAAGGGGGAGTATCTAACATGTGTTAGATACTTGGTTACGGGGCTGGTGTTCAGCCATGGGCCCTGCTCTTATGGAGCTTTTGCACTGTGGAGAGAGAGAGACAGCTCATATTTAAGTAAACAAATAAATGAACCTGATAATTTTAGTTTGTGAAAGTACAGTGAAAGAAGGAAGTAGAGTGATATGATGGAGAGTGGCTTGGGGAAACTTTTTTTTTTTAAGATTTTATTTATTTATTTATTTATTTATTTATTTATTTATTTATAGAGAGAGGGGAAGGGAGAGAGGCAGAGAGGGAGAGAGACATCAATGTATGGTTGCCTTTCACCTGCCTCCAGCTATGGATCTGTCTGAAGACCTGGCTTGCAACCTGGTTAAGTGTCCTGGCTGGGGAATCGAACCAGTGACCTTTGAAGGGGAAACTATTTTCAATAAGCTGATCAGGGGATGCCTTTCTGGGAGGAGACATGTGAACTGAAACCTAAAGGTTAAGAAAGAAGATCTTGTGGGACTATGTATGATAGTACAGATTGTAGCTTGCAGGAGCATATGTCCACTGCAAGAAGAAGGGCTGAAATCCAATAAACCAAGCATTCCAGCATGGAACTAGTTCTCCTAGAGAAGAGGGGGGCCCCTATCTACTTCTCCCAAAGGGGCCATAGGGGCTGCACTCCTGATAGTAGGGAAACAGTATTGGGAACAAAAATTATAAAAGCCTTGGCAACTCCTTCCAATCATATCCCCATGCCTGGGTGTCCCTCAGTAAACTACATTTAAAGCATAAATAGCATGTTTTATATAATGTTGCAATTTATCTTTTTATTCTGAGTACCTAATACACTATCTGACAACAGTGGGGCATTCAGCCCATTTTTGTTGAATTATTGAATGAATTAATATATCATAGTTATTTTTCTGTGTGAGTCATGGGGCTTCATTACTAGAGTATATCATTACAGAACTCCTCAACTAGTGATTCACAAACACAGGTCTCCTGATGGGCAGCACGCTATTGAAAAAAGAAAAAAAAGTTAAATGGCTTTATGAGCAAATGAAAACAGTTCCCTACACTGTAATTTCTACTATAATTAAGAGCTGTTTACTAATATACTAAATTATTTCTTTTAAAATATAGCATTTGTAGTTTTATATTAGTGTGCCACTTGGTTTTCTTAAAGACTAAGTCAGTATTTTATAGTGGCATCTAGCTATTACCAAATGTTGGCAAATACTGAAATGTGCTTACCTGGCAGTAGGAAGTTCCATAATCTTCAAGAAGAATAGTTTGTTATCTATTACAAGGTTTTCATGGTTTTCGGTTGCTGCCATCTGTGAGTTTTAAAGATAAATTAGTATGGTATTGTTTAAACTTCATAATCAGTTTGTTGAAGTTTGTTGGGTTAAGTCAGAGTTTCCATAATGAATATTGATTCATGATTGTCACAAATTGGACTTCAAGGTACATCATCAATGTTCCTATTCTAGACCAGAATTATACCTAATCCCCTCAAAACCTGAAGAGTAAAATTTCACTTGTGATAATTTGCCTGGGATGTGTGTGTGTGTGCGCACGCGCATGTATGTGCACGTGCGTGTGCGCTTGTGCTATTTTCATTACTTGAGTTACAGTATCAAAGTAAGATGCTCTGTAATACTGCTTAAAGGTTTGTGCCCTATTGTGTAGAATCCACACTTTGTATATAAAAAATGACTATCTAGCATTCAGTACTCAGGGCTGGGATTAGGTGAGGCAAATGAGGCCCTCGCCTTGGGCACAAAATTTAAGGGGATGCCAAGAAACTCAGTAATCAAGATATGCAACATTTTAATGCATTTTAAAATAAAAATGAACACAAAAACCCCATAATGAACAAAATATCAAAATTTCAAGTAAGGAGGGGATCTGACTCTGCAGCTGCATGACACAGCCTAACCCATCATACCCTAATCCCAGCCCTGTGCAGTGTATTGAGGACATCAGATTAATTCTGAATAATTATTATAATAGTCTCCATCTGGAGGAACTGAGGTGATTTATGAAAAAGTAACATTTCTTCCTGAATCATTTGGTGAAACCATGCCCAATCATGTTACCAAGCTGCTTAACTCTGCGCTGTTGTAGTTGGTAAAAAATGCATTGTGATGAAAGACATCTAAATGCATGCAAGCTTGACTCTTTCAAGGGTCATTCATCTTTAATTGCTATTATGCCCTTGCTAGTTTTTACCTGCCTTTTCTCATGAAAGACAGAGAGGCATACACACAGGGAGGGTTAAAGAAGAACAAACACAGTGAAATGGAAGAGAAATAATGAGAAGGGAAATTAGCATGGTCTGCCTAAGAAACAAACCTAGGTGATTTTTAAGGTAGCATCAGTGTTTTAAAATGAGATCTGATGGATTAAGATGGTGACAGTTAACGACATCTGAAGGAAGCAAAGAGAAAACTGCTGTGCTGAAACATTTGGAGAAATGATTGAAGAATTGGGAGTGTCAAGAAGGTTGGGGAAAGAACCTGTGAATCTTACATGGTTTACTTTTCAAAGAAGAAAAGTGAGAATGGTTAGAGGTGTGGCCCTGAGTCTTTGAGGAGCATTGATTAAGAACTGTCCAGAGAAGGTGTTTACTTCTAAGTGGTAACTAGGAGAAGGTTAAAGAAACCTCACTTTCCCTGTTCCCCAACAAAAAAATTGCCCTTATACTCTAAAGGGGGAGATAAATTTACAAATATCTGTGAAACAGAACAGCGTGAGGATGCTTTTTCTAGTATAAGTTTGACAAAGCATCAAATGGATCCCAATGGAGAACAAACAGTAAGTCTCTAACAAGCTTAATTTTATAAATGTAGATAAGATTGAAAGAATCACCTGCATTCACAGAGAAATATGAGAGTCACATGGCACTGTAAGGAAAGTAAAAGTATGACCAGACACCAAAGCTGCTGAGACTTGGTGGTATTTTTAATACTTTAAAAAATATTTTATTTATTTTTTAGAGAGAAGGGAAGGGAGGGAGAAAAAGAAGGAGAGAAACATCAATGTGTGAGAGAAACATCAATCAGTTGCCTCTCCCACACCCCCAACTGGGGACCTGGCCCACAACCCAGGCATGCGCCCTGACTAGGAATCAACCAGTGACCTTTAGGTTCATAGGATGGCACTCAATCCACTGACCCACACTAGTCAGGTCTAATAAGAGTTTTTGACAACATAATTTTCCCAACTGTCTCATTAAAAAAAAAAAAAAAGTTGAATAAGAATCCAAATAGATTACAATTGGTTGATATATCTTCTAAATTTCTTTTAATCTGTAGTTTTTCCTCTATTATTTTTTTTTTGCAGTTCATTTATTGAGTTGCTTTTTAAAAAAATTATGTATAGTTTCTTACTTTTTTTTTTCTGATAGCATCATCACAATGTCATTTAGTGTGTTTCTTGCCCTGCCTTCCTTACAAATTGGTAGTTATAGGAAATTGATCTAATTTGTGATTGATTTTTTTTTTTTTAAAGATTTTATTCCATTATTTTTTTAGAAAGAGGGGAGGGGAGAGAGGCAGAGAGGGAGAGAGACATCAATGTATGGTTGCATTTCACCTGCCTCCAGCCACAGACCTGACTGGAGACCTGGTTTGCAACCTGGTTATGTGCCCTGGCTGGGGAATCAAACCTGCGACCCTTGGGTTCACAGGCCAGCACCTTATCCACTGTGCTACCAGCCAGGGCTGATTGATTTTTTAAAAAGATTTTATTTATTATTTTCAGAGAGAGGAAGGGAGAGAGGCAGAGAGGGAGAGAGAGACATCAATGTATGGTTGCCTTTCACCTGTCTCCAGCTGTAGACCTGGCTGGAGACCTGGCTTGCAACCTGGCTATGTGCCCTGGCTGGGAATTGAACCAGTGAGTGACCTTGGGCTCACAGGCTGGTACCTTATCCACTGTGACACCAGCCAGGACTGATTTTTTAGTAACAATATTTATTGGGTGGATATGTAATATGTGTACAATATCTTAGCTGTTTGTCTTTTGAGAGACATTGCCTATATCCATTATTTCATTGGGGACTGTAAAATGGTAGTATTTAAGATTTACTTTTTTATTAATTAACAGTGGAACTCTGCTTATTTATAAACTGGACTATTTTTATCAGGAAAAACACAACACCTTTAAAGTTAAGTGGGAACATGCTAACTCATAGATGTATCTGTAGTATAGCTTCAAATATATATAAAAGATTAAAATGTTAATCCTGCCCTCTTTACTGTGTCCACTTTCCTGTTTTGTCCCTTTTATAATTAAGATCTCAACTAATTTGTCTCAGATGTTTGTCTCCATTTTTATTCTCTTGTTTTTATATCAGCTAATGCTCTAATTTATATTTTTGTTCCCTAACTCCACTAAAACTGCTCATATTAAATACCAATGATATCCATATTGACATGTTTAATAGCAAAAAGTTTTTAAAGTTTAAATTTAAGTGAAAGCAATGGACACTTTCCTGTTCTCTCACCTGATCTCTCCAGAGTATTTGGCATCATGGGCATGGCAGAGAGAAGCCCTCTTGGCATATGGGAATGCATTGTCACCTGTCTGTCCAGCTGTCCCTGCCTAGGCACTCTCAGTGAGTTCTCCTTGTCATCTCATAACTTCTTTTCTTCTGTTCTTACTCCTTTTTCTCCCTTACATCTACGCACCTTCAAATCATCTTCTTTCTTACGGCTTTAGGTTGCACTGGGCCCTGGGGACTCTCCCTGGGTATTTCCTCAACTCCAGGCTTATCAAGAAGAATTTCACATGTAGCCTCTCAGGAACCTCAAGTTACTGTACCTTTCTGGAATATCATGATCCTCCCCCTCCAACTATATTTCTCTTGCATTACCCTATACATGATAAGCAATGACATCAAATTGATAACCCTGGCCAGAAGCTGAAAAGTCTGTCCAAGTTTCATCTCCATCTTCACTCAGTCTATTACCAAACCCTGTGACTTCTATTTCCTAAAAATCACCATGCATAGCCACTTCTCCCCTTTTTCAATGACATGATTTTAGTTCAGACTCCATTCTGTTACTCACCTCTGTAAGGTCAGCCTTGCTCAGGGAAATCACAGCTGGAGACTGCTGTGGGATTAAACCTTGAGTTTATTGGGGGAAGGAAAAGGGGAACAGGGAAAATAGGAAGCAGTAAGGGAAATGACTGTTAAGAGGTCATCTTCCACTGACATCACTGAGTTGGGGCTTTTATATGGACATTCTCACAGATACCTGGATCAAAGGAGAGTTAGTTTATTTATCCAACTTCTGTTAGCAAGGGCGTGTTAAGAGGGTCTATCTGATGGAGCCAGCCCTTCGTTAGCATCTCCCTAGGGAGTCTTGGACAAGATAATTTCATCAGCCCATCCCTAAGAGTTTCCTGTCCGGTTCCATTGTCATATTTCCTGCCAGGTGAGATATGCAAACATTGACTATTAGGGTTTTAACTAAAGTACAGGTACAATTAAAGTTCAAAGGTATGTACTCCAAGTTGTCTGCCCCAGCATCCTAACAACCTCTTGCTGATAGAGCTTCCTAACTGATACCTGGTTCCTGGATATATTCCTCCATCCTCCGCACATCTGTTAAATTTCCTGATATTCTGAATACAAAGTTCAGATTCATCCTGTTAGCCCATGGGTTGCTTTGTTAGTCTTGTCCTTCCTTTCTAGTCTCATTTCCCCTACTGTCCTCACCGGCACCCTTCATTTCAGTTGAGCTACATACACACTGTGCTTAGATAATGAAATGTCTCTTATTTCCCAATTCTGTGCTTTTACGTGCTGTCCTCATTAGACTACTATTTTAGGTTTTGCAGGTCACATCCCTGCATTCATTTATTTATAACTCATTGTTTATGTTATTATGTTATTACCACTTTTCCTACCTTCGCCCACCTCTACCCAGCTACTCCCCACTAGGCAATCCCCACAGTTTTCTGTGTCCTTGGGTCACGCATATATGTTCTGTGATCCCTTCACCTTCGTTCAGCCAGTCCACCTCTCCCCATTCCCCTTTGACAGCTTTCACTCTGTTCTATGTGCCTATGCCTCTGTTTTTACTTTGTTTATTAGGTTATTTTGTTCATTAGATTCCACATCTAAGTGAGATCATATGAGAACCCTTTAAAACTATAAGAACCATTCTTAGGTTGAGGTCATACCAATGCTGACCCTGATTTACATTTGGCCCACAGACAATAGTTTGCTAACTTCTGGTCTAGAGGGCTCTTTGCTTGCCTTCTCCACTTAACCTAGCTTTCTTAGCTTTGAAGACTCAGATTAAAAGTCACCTTTTCCTGGAAGCCTTTCTTCCTCTGGTATGATTTAGCTGCAGGTTCTTATCTGCTGCCTCTGCTATCTTCGTCTCTAAAATTTTCCTCTTCTTTAGAGAGCAAATCCCTTAGGGGTAAGAACTGGATCTTTTTAAAAGGATGATGTTAGCTTCTGGGCAGAGAATAAACTGAGTTGTGAGCAAGAGTGGAAGTTGAGGACAGATAGATTGTTATTAAAATAATCCAGATAAGAGATGATAGTACTTTGGCCCAGGATGACAGTAGTAGAGGTGGTGAGACATAATTGGATTTGAGATCTATTTTGAAGGTAAATTTGGCAAGATTTGCTGAAGAATTGAATGTGGGGATGCAAGAAAAAGAGGACACAAGTATGACCCTAGATATTTGTGCCCCAGTGTCTGAAAAATTTGGTTGTAGTTGATTAATTTGAGGAAGATGTAGTTGGAACAGGTTTGTGGGAGAGGATTGGGAACTCAGAAGAGATAAGGAATGACAGCCCAGTGGTTTCATCCTCACTGAAGGACAATGTTCATGTTATTGAATGTGTTGATACCAGCAGAAGGAAGATCTTGAGAGTGTTTGAAGGGCTTTGTGTACTTACCTGCCTTTTTTCTTAGTGATTGGGGTCATTTTGAAACCAGAATATCTGGTGTTCATGCCGCCTGTTATCTACCAGACCCAATAAGCAGAGGCAGAGATTGAATCTTTACAGGCGCTTTATTCAGATGGTCAGCAATCTGAGAAGACAGTGGGTTTGTACCCTAACAGACCATCTTAAATTTGATTATAAAAAGACCCTTTTATAAGAAGATAAGTATAGGTAAAGGGTTTGGAATTCAGGGAAAAAGTTAATGAGATGAAATCTGCAGCATTCTTTCTTTGTGTCCCCTTTGGTGGTCATCTCTCCCTGGAGTGTAATGGCTCAGGTACTATCTTGATGGCTTGCAGTCCCCCTGAGGCACAAAGGTGGAACTGCTTATGGTCTCTTGGAGCCAAGGTGGGTTATTCCTCCAGTTCCTGAAACAATAGCTTTTTACATACATTGATTATGAGGCTTATTAGCTATTACCTGAAAGTAAAAGTTTCCAATATTTGAGTCCCCCATCAATTTTGCCATTGACACAAAGCTTGATGTAAGCTGATATATTGGGCAGGCAACAAGACGGAGTCCAAGGAGGATATTGACGATTCCAGGATAGACTGAATCAAGTAAGATAAAGTTAACCTAAGTGAACACAAAGTCTTACAAATTTAAACTGTTCAAGCAGTACCTATTTGAGGAATAGCATTGTTAAAAGTGCATTGTTTGTGGTCAAATGGGTCTGGTCCAAAATCCCAACGTTATTTCCTAAGATGTAATAAGTAGTTGGTAAATAAGATGTTTTATAACAGGTGGGATTGACTTTGGGGGGAATGGGTGGGTGGGGAGGGGGACAGAGGGTAGCAAAAAGGGAATGGATGTAATACAACAACAATAAAATAAAAAAAAAAAGATGTTTTGTTAACAAAGACTTTTATTTCTAGCCTTTATTTTAATTTTTAAAAAGTTTTTATTAATTTTTTAAAAGATTTTAGTATTTTTAGAGAGAGGGGAAGGAAGAGAGACAGAGAGGGAGAGAGACATCAATGTGGTTGCCTTTCACCTGCCTCCAGCTACAGACCTGGCTGGAGACCTGGCTTGTAACCTGGGTATGTACCCTGACAGGGAATTGAACCAGTGACCTTTGAGTTCACAGGCCAGCGCCTTATCCGCTGTGCCACCAGCCAGGGCTTCTAGCCTTTATTTTTAAAAAATTAGCTACTAGCAAATATAGAAGTTTGGGGTAGGCATTTAAGAGCCTCTTGAAATAATATGGGATGGGCTTTTAAGGACCTCTTGAAATAATATTTGTACTAGAGGTTTAATAGTATTTGAAACATTATTTACCCAGAACAAAATGGTCTTGTCATCCTCTCCAATACCACCTGAAAATGTTAGCCCTCTTATCTTTATATTTCTGACTTCTGCTTTCACTCCTTTCTGTCATAAGATTAATAACCTGCTTTATTATTATTTTTTGTCATATTTAAGTCATCTCTTATATGTCAGATCAGCCTTGCTCAGAGAAATCACATCCAGAGTCCACTGTGGAATTAAGCCATGAGTTTATTGGGGGAAGGAAAATGGGGAACAGGAAAGATGGGGAGCAGCAAGGGAGGAGACTTTTAGAGAAGTCTTCTTCAACCTGATATCATTGGTTTTATCTTAGTGGCTATATGCAGTTTCACAGATACCTGCTTCAAAGGAAATTAGTTCATTAACCAAATTCTGTTAACAAGGAGGAGCTAAGTGGGTCTATCTGATGGGCCATTTCCTTTATTAACATCTACACAGGAATCCCCAGACAAGTTAACTTCATTAACTCATTCCTAAGAGTTTCCTGGCTGGTTCCATTATCACATTCCTGCTAGGTTAGGTATGTAAACATTGTCTGTTAAAGTTTTAATTAAAGTCCAGGTACAATTAAAGTCCAAAGATTTGTGCTGTCTCTGTGTTATCTGCACCTTCATCTGACATTATCATATTTGTTTATAGTTTTTCTCCCTATCTGACATCATGGAATACTTTTCAGGGCTTTTTACATTACTGTTTTTACTAATTTTTTATTGTTATATAATTTACAATGATAATATTTACCAATTTGAAATATACAATTTGATGAGTCTTAACAAATGTATATAACATAAACAATCAGAACATTTGTGCTTATACTTTTAAAGTCTTCTAATTAAAAAGAGTTGAATTTCTTAACATGTTTACAAATGACAAACTTGCAAGTTAAAAATATAGTTTTATTTAGGTTGAAAAGAGAAATGAGGAATACATTTAATAGTTATTTAAAAAGGCAAGAGAATTCTGTGCTTTGATGTGATGATTTAGCTTCACTCCAGATTCTAATGTCTCTTATTTCCCAATTCTGTACTTCACTCAGATTCAAATGAAAAGCTATTGGAGGACTTGGACAAAAGAGTGACATAATCTGATTTGCCCTTTTTTAAAGGATTACTCTGGTTCCTGGGCAGAGAACAGAGTGTGAGCAAGAGTGGAAGTTGAAGGTCAGATAGACTGTTATTAAAATAATCCAGCTATGAGATGAGAGATGATGGTAAATTTGGAACTGGAGAGTATTATGCTTAGTGAAATAAGCCAGTCAGTGAAGGACAAATACCATATGATCTCACCCATTGCAGGACAATAATGAACAAAACCAACAACAAGCAAAATAGAACCAAAGATATGAATACAGTGAATAGGACTTCAGTGGTTAGGGAGAAGGGGGTTGGGGGGAGGGGGGAGTCAGAGGCAAGGAAGGGGAGCGGTTTAGACAAGAACCTAGCATAAAGGAACCATGGACATGGACAACAGGTGGGATTGACTTTGGGGGGAATGGGTGGGTGGGGAGGGGGACAGAGGGGAGCAAAAAGGGGATGGATGTAATACAACAACAATAAAATTTAAAAAAAAAGAAAAAGAAGAAAAAATACAGCTTTATTTAGGTTGAAAAGAAAAATTATAAATACATTCAATAATTATTAAGAAAGGCAAGAGAATTTTGAAAAATCTATTAGAATTATTTACTTGTCTTCCTTTTGTCCTTAAAATAAGATAAAATGCTTGTAGAAAATGACGAACTTGCCAAGACTAAATTTGATATCAGGATACTTAAGGCTCTGCCTGCAACTACTGATCAGAATCAGACTACTAATACATTTTTTTAGTCTTGTTCTTCTGGTTAGTTTCCTTTTAATGCTAATATGCATGTGGTTGAAAAGTGGCCAGATGGGCAAAGAGGAGAACGGGAGAGGAGGTGGTGAGACATTAACAACACCAAAACTCTCTTGTTCTGTTCCTTAAATAGCATAATTACATGAAAATGGTGCCCTGCAATGCAAATTAATTGTTTAAAGCACAAAATAAAATTGTAACTGTTGGGATGGGACTCTACTATAAAATAAAGATCTAACTCAATCAAGTCAGTTAGGGAAGGCTTCCTGGGGGAAAGGACATTTAAATGAGACTTGAAGGATAAAAATCAGCCAGGTGGCCTGGCCAGTGGATAAGGTGCCATCCTGCAAACCCAAAAGTCGCTGGTTCGATTCCCAGCCAGGGCAAATTACCAGGTTGCAAGCCAGATCTCCAGCCAGGTCTGTAGCTGGAGACAGGTGAAGGGCAGCCATACATTGATGTCTCTCTCCCTCTCTGCTTCTGTCTTTTCCCCTCTCTCTAAAAATAATAAAACATTAAAAAAAAAAAAAAAGTCAGCCAGGTATGTTCTAGTGTGTGTGTCAAAATAAAAGGAGGAGCAGGAAGGAAATATTAACCAGAAGGCATGGCATACACAAGGAATCTTAGCAGCTTAGATAATGAGATAGATTGATTTGAAATGAACCTGCCAAGGTACTCAGGAATGAAATTGTCCTGGGCCATGTTATGAATTTCATACCTCTATTCTTAGAGCAATAAGAAGCCATGGTAAACCAGGGGGTGACATGATCATATTTGCATTTGAATGAGATATAACAATAAAGCTAAAGGTACATTTACTATGGACTAGTGTTGTTATGAGTGTTTTTTGTATATTAACTGATATGTACTTCACAGAAACCTATGAATCAGTTACTATTCGGGTGCCCAATTTATTAGTGAAAAACTGAGATATACAGAAAGAGTACATAACTTGTTCAAGATCATACAGCCAATAAGCGGCAATGATGATTAAGAGGATAGTGTTCAGGAAACTCTTGCAGAACTATCAGCAAAAGATGCTCAGGACTTGGACTGGTGTAATGCAGTTGGAAG
This sequence comes from Noctilio leporinus, assembly GCA_004026585.1. NCBI lineage: Eukaryota > Metazoa > Chordata > Mammalia > Chiroptera > Noctilionidae > Noctilio > Noctilio leporinus. The sequence continues at coordinate 76,773 of PVIW01003364.1, forward strand.
ACATTAGGATAATAGGTTAAGATGTATATGAGCTGTAAAATTCATAGGATTCATCTTCAAAGCACTACATTTCTAATTGCATGATGTACTTTGCAGTTTTTCTTATTTTATTATGGTAGGAACACTTAACATGAGATCTATCCTCTTAACTAAACTTTCAGGGTACAATAAAGTATTAACTATTGCCTGGTATACTTTTCAACTTGACTGTTTTACTTTTGCCTCCATTTTCTACTCATGCTAATATTCTTTCTCTTCTTTTTTTCCATGTTCCGGTGGAGATTTTATTATTTACAATAACGCAGACCCAAAGTATTGAAGTAATTTTTCTCTATTGCTTCCTCCTAGTGAGCAGTCATAAAGTCCATGCCAAGTTACCTTTTGAAAAGTTTGACAGTTCATTTGATCCTTCCCACCCTTAAGGCCTTGACTGTAGAAATTTGAATGCAGATCTATTTACATAGTGAAATATGTAATATGTAAATGAAATATTTACAAGAACACTATTAACCAGCTGTCCTGACTGAACCATCCACATGTACTGTGGTCCTGCTCTAACTCTCAACTGTACCGATATGGAAACTGGATTTGGGGAGAATGCAAAGAATGGGCTGTGTATTGTTGTTAGGTCCACTATAATTAAGAGAAGGGGAATGGTTTAAGATGCGACAGAAGAGGGAAGGAGAGATAGTTTTAAAATGTTTGTAAAAGAGAAATAATTAAACCAGTACCTGAAACTGTACTTTTCTGGAAGCCAAATTTCTATCACAGTTATTTCTATCTCAAAGGATTTCCTACTGATCAGAAAGTCGCCTACTTTTCTTTGACTCGAACATCAGGGCCCCAGGTTTTACTATGAAAGACAGGATAATGATATAAAAATTCTTACGGATTAAGAGTAAGTTTCTCTTACTGTATAGGCCTGTGATATATTTCAGTTATTTTGACTCCAAATAAAAACAGAAGAAGATCAACAAGATACCATTTTATACATGTATACATGTAACAACCATACTTAAGCCATTACAGTATTGCTCATGCAAGTCCATAGGATTTAAAAACAATCCTTTTCTCCTATTTTAGGAATAAAGTCATAATGTATTTTATAAGTGAGGCATTTAGTTAATAGATACGTATACACAAGGATATGTTTTATAAAAATAAATTCTATTAAAAAATCTTTGTGATATCATTAGAACCATTTTTATATCTGACATTGGATTTGATTTTAAAGAGTTTCTATGTGTATGTTCAATATTTCTTACACAATGCAATGTGAGACTATTAACTTCTATTTATTTGGTTAATAGCTAATCTATTCATAAATATGAAATACATTACTCAGAATAAACATCACTTAAATAATTAAAGTGTGACATATATTAAAAGGAAAATGGACTACAGCAAATACATGTTAGTGGTTGTTTATAACTTGCCTCTATTGTAAACATAAATTACTAAAATGCATTCTTATGCTCATATGCTGAATATGATTTTTATTTTAACTTTTTTAATGAGGAGTTAAAAATAACTTAAAAATTGATGCAAGTTAACTGACCAACACAAGGATGGTAAAGAGGTACTCTGGCACATTTGTATTACTCATTTTTAAAGCTAAACATAAACACAGTAGAGAAAATACATTTTATATATGTGAGAAATAATCATTCCTGTGTCTGCTACATTTTTGTATTAATAGCAATTCATATTTCCTACCCAACCTATTCTCTATTTTAAAAAATGACTCAAATCAGAAAACTGAGGCAAAATCCTGTGCCAGTTCAGGTGTTAACTAAACTCAGTTTGTGTAGATCAGTGTTCTATCAGAAAGCTCATCTTGCTGTGTCCTTATCAGGTAATAGTTACAAATGAAATAAGAGAACCTGAAAGCTCTTCTTTTCTGGGTCTGCACTTTCATTTAAAGCACATTTTTGTTTTGAAGTCAAGTGATGCAGAGGCGAGGAGACAGGATTCTGGCACTCTACTGCCTGAGTTTGAACCCTAGCTCTGCCACTTACTGTGTGACCTGTGGCAGGTGCCATGTCAAGTTTTCCTTATGGGGATGATACTAGCAGTACATGTACATAGTGATCATAGGATTGCTATGAGAATAAAATAATTTCCAGTGCCTAGACTATAGAAAGTACTCTATAAATAGTCATTATTATTGAACAACCCAAGTTTTATTCAATTATCATGTTATCAAAGTGTAATACATATGCAGAAAGGAACTCATATGTGGTCAGCTTACAAAAATTTTATAAGTGGAACAATCCTGTGTAAGAAACAGATAAATTATGAAACAGAAACTGTTCTCTGCCCACTTCTAGTCACTACCCCTTTCTAAGGGTAAGTAATATACTGACTTATGATTAGTTTTGTTAATAGCTATTTGTTGAACCTTTATATCGCAGCAATTGATGAGACTTTGTGATAGTCTTTTATTTAATAACTAAGGTAAACCTATTTACTGATTAATCTTTTAATATTTATAATAATATAATGCACATAAATGGAATATATAAAGTATAAAATAAAATATAATATTTTAATGAATTTTGTTTTATAGGCTGAAAAAGCTCCTTGAGCAAGAAAAGGCTTACCAAGCCCGCAAAGAAAAGGAAAATGCTAAGAGGCTCAATAAACTAAGAGATGAGCTTGTGAAACTAAAGTCCTTTGCACTCATGTTGGTGGATGAAAGACAAATGCATATTGAGCAACTTGGCCTGCAAAGTCAGAAAGTACAGGATCTTACTCAGAAACTGAGGGAAGAAGAAGAAAAGCTCAAAGCCATTACTTTGAAATCCAAAGAAGACAGGCAGAAATTGCTCAAGTTAGAAGTGGATTTTGAAAACAAGGCTTCAAGGTTTTCCCAAGAGCATGAAGAGATGAATGCTAAGTTGGCTAATCAAGAGTCTCACAATAGGCAACTTAGACTCAAGCTGGTTGGCTTAACTCAAAGAATTGAGGAGCTAGAAGAGACCAACAAAAATTTGCAAAAGGCAGAGGAAGAGCTTCAGGAATTAAGGGATAAAATTGCCAAAGGGGAATGTGGCAACTCCAGCCTCATGGCGGAAGTGGAAAATCTCCGGAAGCGTGTGCTTGAAATGGAGGGTAAAGATGAAGAGATCACTAAAACTGAGTCCCAGTGCAGAGAATTGAGGAAGAAGTTGCAAGAGGAAGAACATCATAGTAGGGAGCTCAAACTTGAAGTGGAGAAGTTACAGAAGAGAATGTCCGAACTGGAGAAATTGGAAGAAGCGTTCAGCAAAAGTAAATCTGAATGCACCCAGCTCCATGTGAACCTGGAGAAAGAAAAGAACTTAACCAAAGACTTGCTAAATGAACTGGAGGTGGTCAAGCGTCGAGTTAAAGAACTGGAATGTTCTGAAAGCAGATTGGAAAAGGCTGAATTAAGCCTAAAAGATGATCTTACAAAATTGAAATCATTTACTGTGATGCTGGTTGATGAAAGGAAAAATATGATGGAGAAAATAAAGCAAGAAGAGAGAAAAGTAGATGGACTCAACAAAAATTTTAAGGTGGAACAAGGAAAGGTTATGGATGTAACTGAAAAACTAATCGAAGAAAGTAAGAAGCTTTTAAAACTGAAATCTGAAATGGAGGAAAAGGTATACAACTTGACAAAAGAGAGAGATGAGTTAATCGGCAAACTGAAAAGTGAAGAAGAAAAATCATCTGAATTAAGCTGCAGTGTTGACTTATTAAAGAAGAGGCTTGATGGGATAGAGGAAGTGGAAAGGGAAATAGCAAGAGGAAGGTCTCGAAAAGGACCTGAGCTCACCTGCCCAGAAGATAACAAGATTAAAGAATTAACACTGGAAATTGAGAGACTGAAGAAACGTCTCCAACAACTGGAGGTGGTCGAAGGGGATTTGATGAAGACTGAGGATGAGTATGATCAGCTGGAGCAGAAATTCAGAACTGAGCAGGATAAGGCTAATTTCCTCTCTCAGCAGCTGGAGGAGATAAAGCACCAAATTGCCAAGAATAAAGCAATAGAGAAAGGCGAGGCTGTGAGCCAGGAAGCTGAGTTGAGACACAGATTTCGGTTGGAAGAGGCTAAAAGCCGAGACTTAAAAGCCGAAGTACAAGCTCTTAAAGAAAAAATTCATGAATTAATGAACAAAGAAGATCAGCTTTCTCAGCTCCAGGTGGATTATTCTGTCCTTCAGCAAAGATTTATGGAAGAAGAAAATAAGAACAAAAACATGGGCCAGGAGGTTCTCAATCTGACCAAAGAGTTGGAGCTGTCTAAGCGTTACAGCCGAGCTCTGAGACCCAGCATGAATGGAAGAAGGATGGTAGATATTCCAGTGACCTCGACTGGAGTCCAGACCGATGCTGTCAGCAGTGATGCAGCAGAGGAGGAAACACCAGCAGTATTTATACGGAAATCCTTCCAAGAAGAAAATCATATCATGAGTAATCTTCGACAGGTGGGATTGAAAAAACCTATGGAACGATCCTCTGTCCTTGACAGGTATCCTCCAGCAGCCAATGAGCTCACTATGCGCAAGTCTTGGATTCCTTGGATGAGAAAAAGGGAAAACGGACCCTCCATCACTCAAGAGAAAGGGCCACGAACAAGTTCCAGTCCAGGACACCCAGGAGAGCTGGTTCTTTCACCAAAGCAGGGCCAGCCCCTGCATATTCGCGTGACCCCAGACCATGAGAACAGTACTGCGACTTTGGAGATAACGAGCCCAACCTCTGAAGAATTTTTCTCTAGTACCACTGTCATTCCTACATTAGGGAATCAGAAACCAAGGATAACCATTATTCCATCACCAAATGTTATGTCTCAGAAATCAAAAAGTGGAGACGGTGCCCTCGGCACTGAAAGAGCCATGTCCCCAGTCACAATTACCACATACTCCAGAGAGAAAGCCCCAGACAGCGGAAGAGGTGCGTTTGCGGACAGGTCCACATCCCCCATTCAGATAATGACGGTGTCTACCTCGGCTGCCCCAGCTGAGATTGCAGTCTCTCCCGACTCCCAGGAAATGCCCATAGGAAGGACTGTCCTCAAGGTCACCCCAGAAAAACAGACTGGTCTGACTCCAGTACGGAAATACAACTCCAATGCCAATATCATAACCACAGAAGATAATAAAATTCACATTCATTTAGGTTCTCAGTTTAAACGATCCCCTGGGACATCAGCAGAAGGAGCAAGTCCAGTTATTACTGTCCGACCTGTCAACATGACAGCTGAAAAGGAGGTTTCTACTGGCACTGTCCTTCGCTCTCCCAGGAACCACCTCTCCTCACGACCTGGTGCAAACAAAGTAACAAGCACTATCACCATAACACCAGTCACAACCTCATCTACTCGAGGAACCCAGTCAGTGGTGAGTAGAAGACTTCAAAGTGCAGCCAAGGGAGGGAGGGTAGAATGAAGAGTGAGAATAACCCAAAGTTCAAAGTAAAGCAAAAGCAATTGCCTCTCTCTTCACCTGAATCTACTATGAGATGTTTTCTAGAGGACTATCTAGACCAAGAAATGAAAATGAAAAGTGGCCTAATATTTTCATAAAATGAGCTAATTTTGACAGAAATTTTTTTCATGTAAATTATGAAGACCCCCAAAATACTTGCACAGGTGGCCTGTTTGTAATGTTAGCATATAGTGCTAATGTTTAAAATCTGATTTTCAAGTTTAAAATACTTTTTAAAAAGGACACTAAAGGGAAATGGCCAATATGCAAGAAAAATTTAAACTGTTTCTGGGTTATATTTCCATAATCTAAAATATTCAATATGTGATTATGTATGACCAGAGTCATACTTTATTTCAAAAAAATAAGATGAAAAGATTTTAATATTAAAATAGTAAAAACATTTCGCAAAGTAAAACAGGAGTGAATTTGCATGTCTAAATACATTTTATTACTAGTATATTGCAGAGGGCAGATGCTTGATAAATATTATTTAATAACCAGCTGGAAGGCTAAATGAATAATAATAAAAAGTGTGTCCAAAGTATAAAAACCAGAACTTAAAAAATATTTATTTAAACTGCTTCCAGTGATTGTCCTCATTTATTGGAGACAAATTAATAAATGAAATTATAGATCATGTGCTAGTTATATATTAATTTAAATAAACAGGCTAAAAATTACAATTTTTAGACTCTGAACAAATTCTGTAGCATATATTAGAAACATCAAGAAAGCTTATTTATTTAAGTATGGAAACCATGGCTTATTTTTCCATATATTCAATATAATTTACTTTTATATTGAAGTCTACAAATAAATGTAGACTGAAGACAGCCTTCAAAATGTGAATTTGTAATGGCTTTGCCAGCAAAAGTTTTCATTAGTGATTCTACAGGAGCCAAATAGCATTCAGAATCACTCACCCTTCTCCAATGGTTCAATATTGCTTTTTAGGCAACTCAGCATAGACTGAGTTTTTATAAAAAGACAGTAGAGGTGTCAGTTGTTGTAATTGAGAGCAGGTTTCTTTGCTGGAACATCTTATTCCCATTTTAAGGGTCAGATCAAGATAGCCTTACCTTCTGTAGCAACCATTATGACTACTGACTAAACCCCATACACAGGCAGGATTTCAAAACAGCTAATATTTCTAAGGTCTGAGTAATGGCCCACCTACTTCACGTATATCCAATCCCATTAAATTAAGGACAACAAAATGTTTGGGGTACCCTTCTTAGAAATCAAACATTGAGGATAGTTTACTTGTGCATTTATTCATTGAAGAATTGAATTTATTGAGTATTAGCTACACTTTAGCCACTGGATTAGTTGCTGATTGCAAAGAAGACCGTTAAGAAGTTCTCAGCTTAGTGGGACAGTCAGGACTGGAACCTACCTAGTGGTTTTATGATAGAAGGTCGAACACAGGAATGAACAGAGGAGGCTTTGCAGAGAAGGAGATTCTCAAATGAGGAGAGACTTTCGAGAAGGAAAAGGGAAAGAGTAGGTAGAGAGAACAGCATGTTCAAAGGTATGGCGATGTGGAGAAGCCTGGCATGTCTGGAGCAACAGTTGGGCCTGGAGGCAAAATGCAAGAGCAGAATATGGAGAGACAGAATAGGGACAGATATGAAAAGGGGTGCATGCCTTATGAAATTGGCACTCTCATGGAATAGACAGGGGGTATTCAAAGCGTAAGGATGATTTAAAACCATTATATTTATTTTTAGAAAGATATGTCTATTAAACAGTTTAAAGGATAAATTGGAGGGGACAGAGGCTACAGACAGAGATACCGTTGCAATTCTCTGGGCTAAAGATGGTGTAAGCTTGAGCCATATGGTAGTAAAATGGGGACAGAGATATATTGAAGACAGGTCGAAGATTTCATGACAAATTGAGTGTGAAGGGTGGCTCCGAGGTGTCTGCTGTGGATGAATGGGTGGATAGGATGAGAAGCATAGGGGTCTACTGTTTTGGGGAGAAGGTAAGTCCTGTTTGGGGCATGTTAAATTTGAGATGCCTGAGGAATATTGGAAATGTTTAGCAAGCTGTTGGAAACATGGACCTGTATTTAAAGAGAGCATTGAAGGCTTGAGGTTGGGAACTTGTCAACACATCAGGTGATAACTGAGATGATTCTCAGGATGAATACAAAAAATTAAAGAAGGGCTGAGAGTGGAATACAGTGATGCCCACATTTAGCAGGCTAGAACGAGGAGCCAAGCCAGCAAGAGATTAAAAAGCAGCCACCAGGGACCGGATGTGATGGGTGAGACTCAATTAAGAAATTACAGTAAGTTTTAGCAGCACTTAAAGGAGAATGTAGCCATTGGTGACAATAATACATAAGAAAAGTCTGAGTCCTTAGGAGACCTGGGATAATTTGGGGGACAGTAGGAATAAAACTGCCTGAATTAATGCCAAGTGGCCTGTATCTTTTCAGCATAATAGGCAGGGTCATCTTCAGTAAGGGTAGGAGCTTGAAAAGAGAAGGAAGTTTGGCATAGGTGTTTCAGAAGAGGAGAAAGGTATGCAACCACAATAGATTAGATACTGACTCTAAGTTTCTAAAGATAATTTTACCTTGGGAGGGGTCATCTGTGGCAAGAGTCCTGCTAGTGTTCAGACTGGTGGCATATCCAAGGCAAAACTCACCACCACCTCCCTGTGTTTCTGTGTTTTCTCTCTTCCAGTCAGGACCAGATGGGTCATCCCAGCGGCCTACACCCACCCGCATTCCTATGTCAAAAGGTATGAAAGCAGGAAAGCCAGTAGTGGCAGCCCCAGCAGCAGGAAATCTGACCAAATTCGAGCCTCGAGCTGAGACTCAGTCTATGAAAATAGAGCTGAAGAAATCTGCAACCGGCAGCGCTACCTCTCTTGGAGGGGGGAAGGGCTGAGGGCAGTTGGCTGAGGGGGTATGTCCTGCAGATGCTACTGCTGCCGTGAAAACAAACCTTTGTTTGTGCCAACTCTTTACATGTACTAATTTAAGTTTTAAATATCTTGTTTATAAAATAATCTACTAATAGCGCTGTGTCTTTCCTATTTTGTGAATTTGTTTTAATGCCGGGGAACAGAACTAACCAGCAAACCTATTGTTTGTCATGAGCTTGGTGAAGGAAGCTGGGCCTGAGACAGGGCTTGATGTCTAGTCCCAGCTTCGCTTCTAGAACATGGACCCATCAATTAACCCATCTGAACCTCAGTTTCTTTGTCAGTAAGATACGGGGGCTGGACAACATCCTCTCCAAAGTCTGCTCCCATATTCCCTAATTGTAAATCAAGTGTGATAAACCTTGTTCAACAATAACTGATTTTTCAAAAATTCTATTATTGAAATAGGAAGCACTTTATCAATGGTCATTTACCTCCATCAAATCCTGAATTTGCTTCATGTGCTGGAAGAAACATCTAATTATCATAGGGCCTGAACCGCTAACATTTTGCAAACCCAAAAGCCTCAGAGATGATTTCAGGAAATAATTTGAATGTGAAATAAAATGGAAATGAAATATGGAATCCTACAGCAGAGTTTCACTTATTTGTGTGTGTCTGTGTGTATTGTAGAGGTTTTGGCCATCTCCAAAACATTCCCAGAATTTCATAGACAATAATTTAAGAACCTTTGACGCCAGGCTCATGCTCTATTCAAGTGTGCAATTGATTTAGATCGTGGAGCAACGAATAGAGCTGCCAAATGGCCCCATGTAGCTCAACAGAGGTTGTAATGGATAGGAAATAGCAGGAGGTAAATTCTGATACATTAATGCCGAGAAAATAAATGACATCATGCATAGCTTAATTGAATTGAGATATTTTCCTTAGCTATGAACTTCACTTGCAAATATAAGTCCAGTTCATGACTCTGTGTGTGTGTGTGTGTGTGTGTGTGTGTGTGTGTGTATGCTCTGGAGAAGCATATTGTTATTCCTGTCAGTTTTTGGGTTTGTGTCATTTTCATTAATTTTGAGCATCTTTTAATCAGCATGAAACTGTGTGTGAGTGCAAAATGCCAGGTGTCTTTGTAAGGAGACTAACCATGTTCAAGTGAACACTGCTTTGTAGTCAGATAACCACAAATGAGCTCAAAGCTAATAACCTGCAGCATAGCGTATGAGGCCTTATGTAGGTAGCACCTTCGTCAAGATTTTTGAATCAGTAGGGTAAACTTCACAAATTTTTGTAATGGTTATTTTTCCAATTTTGAATTTTGAGGGTTCCAAAATTATCTGGATATTCCTTGCTTTTGATATTTGGAAAAAAGAAATTATATATATATATATAATTTATATATACATAGTTTTTAGCCCATGATTAATCATGCTTTGTCATAGACTGTTCTCTTAAGTTCTTTCCACACTGAATTTCCTATACCTTGCTGAACTTAGACTTGAATTATATATGATTCAATATATGATATAGGTGGCTCACACTATTTACATTCACTTTAATCAGACCTCTGTTGCCCATGGCTCACCAGTTTCAGCATATGTGTTTTAAAATATTGAGCAATCGTGACAGACATGCCATAACAATGAGATTTCCAGGTAGAAGGAGAGGCTAAAAATGAAGATTTTTATAAAATATGACTGCAGGCAAGTTTAAATAAGAAATCTTTACATTTCAAATACTGACTTATGCTTTTTTAAAGGGAATTCCTCCCCCTACCCCCTTTGGAAAATGGACACAATCTTTTTAAAACACAAGGGCATTCTATGACATTTAGAGTATTTAGTGTTACTATACCATACATAACATACAGTACTTAAGCAACGAAGGTGTCAAAAGTATAAAACACTGCATTCCTTTTGACTTTACCTGCCATTTTTCAGTGACTTATATCATAATCTTACTGTCACTTGCTATTTTTGCTTTTACCTGCTCACACCAGGCTTACATCATTTCTACCCGGAAGTCCATACCATCCGCAGGGAGAGTGCTCAACGGTGCACGTAGAGTATGCTTAGACATCTGGACCTTGGAACAGAGCCACCTACAAAGTACAACTACTAAGAAAACTTGGCAGAACAACATATTCACTTTTCAGAAATGATAAAGAATAAGCGCCACGGCAGCTTTTCTTTGTAATTTTAGAACCAACTCTACATTTATTGGATAGCTTTGTTCTAAACCGCATATTAGAAATGAAATCCACTGGGGATAGGAAGTAGAGGATTAAATGCACTCCAACTCCAGCTTCCATTTGGGAGTGTAATGTTTTAAAGATGCAGTTTAATGTGCTTTTATAAGAGTGAATGGGATTAAAAGGTTAGAGTCGTTTCCCTGTCCTGGAACATAGCATTGTGGAGTAAAATAAAAAGGGTCTCACCAGGGTTGCTGTGAGTAGCTGCTGCTCAGTCCCTACGCTGGGGAGTGGAGAAGGGATGGGGGACCATTTCCCAAATTTGATGTGATGGTGCCCCCAGAGGACGTGCAGGACATCAACTCTGCAAAGCTACATGGGAGGCCCTGGTCCTCCCCTCCTGGAAATAATTTGTATGTGCTGACCATTTTAGCACACTCTGATGTGGCCATTTAGCATGCACAATACCGGAAATGCTTCTGTATGGGATATGGCCCTAAGGTATTCATCATTTCTTGAAAATGACCTTCCTGTCTCAGTCACCTGCTTAAAAAGAGCCATTCAGTTGTTACTGGCATTTTTATCAGATTTTCAGTGAGGACAGACAAGTTAATGGGTGACAACTGGGCTTTCTAGAGATTTTTATCATCTTCAGTAAGGGCTTGGTGTTACTAGATGTCTTAGTTGAACATTTTTGAGAAGAGAGTGAGGCAATAGCTATGATGTGTTGTGTGGGAAGAGCATAATTTCAGGGAAGTGAAACTGTCTCTAAGAATGTAAAGTGTACAGAGATTTGAATTTCTTATTCCATCATAGCTTCAGAATAGGGGGAGAAAATGAGGCTTTCCTGACCGGAAAGTCCCAGGGGCATCAGATAGGAAGAGCACGTTTATGTGGGAGGCCAAAGAGCACAGAGAGGGAAGAGGCCACAAGAAAGATGCAGAGAGGGTTTCCCACTAAACAAGAACTTAAGATTCCAAAATTGCCCTAACCCAGATGAGAGTGAGTGTTTACCTCTTAGTTCCTCCTCCAGCATCTCCCATTGATCACTTCCTCAGTCTCTGCTCTTTCATCTTCTCCTTTTCACTTGTTACCCCCTGCACAGAATATAAACATGCTTTGGCCTGCTTCATTTTAGAATAACGCTTTCCTCAGCTGTGCAGTCTTCTCTAGCTCCTGCCCTGTTTCCCTGCTGCCAAGTGAAGCCATTGACAGGACACTCAAACTTTTATGTTTCTGCTTCCGTACTTTCCATTTATTCTTTAATTACTTTTTGTTCTGGTGAAAATAATTTGTACACATAGTTAGAATAGCAGCCAGTGCTAAAAGACAAAGAAAACAGCTGTTCTTTTTCCTTCAGTTTTCCTCCCTGGAGAAAATAATTTCTAGCTCTTAGCTCTTTCTTCCGGTATTTATCTCCATAGTTCTAAATAATATACTTGTACTCTTTTTATTATTAAGTTTAGATATTATTTTTTGTTTTACCATTATTGCCTTGATGGCTGAGGAGTTAGTCCTCTCACATCTCTCTCCTTTTTCCATTTTTCCAATATATCACTCTTAAAAAAATCAGTATGTTTATATATTAATATGTTTACAGTGTAAATTTAAATATTGTTTCCTGCTGAGTCAAGTATTATACAATGATTATTTTTCCTTATCACTTTTCCCCTTCAAATGAATAAGTTTTAATTTTTCATCTGCTTGGTTTTTAGGTATTTATTTTTTTCCAATGCTCCAAATAGATCTGCCAGACACCTACTAAACCCTGAAGCACTGATCAGTTTCATATTTTCCCTGGAGGCCTTCCTAGTTCAGCCCTCTGCTTCCCTATTTGGCCTGGACCACTTGTCCTCTCAGCCTGCTTGCTGTATAGGTGTCTGGTTGTCCCTTTGCCTGAGTTAAATTCTCTGTTTCCTGGATTTCTTATCATCTACTTCTTTTCCTTAACTTTTTCTGGCTGTCTATCATCTATCTATCTATCATCTATCAATCTATCTAATCTATTATCAGTCATCTATCTATCATCATCTCTCTGTCCGTCCGTCTGTCTCTCTGTCTGTCTGCCTATTATTTGCGGTATGTTTCCCAGTAGTTTCTATATAGAAAAATCCTTTAATAATCTTCCTGGGCAGGCTACCTTCATTCTGGGAATAGACCAGGGGATGCGAGATGGAGCATCTCTTAGTTCAGTGTGTCAACTTTTTCACTCCCCTGTATTCAGCCTGTGCTGCCTATTCTTTGCCTAGGCCCAGACTTCTTAGATTGCTTTCTTTCGGTCTCTGGGAAGGGTGAAAACAGAATGAGGTTAAGCTCTTTCCCATCTATGATCAAGACACCTGATCTTTGGTTTTCCTTTGACCTCTCTGACTATTCTGCCACAGTCTTTGTGGATGGCTTTTTATTTTATGCATTCATCTTAAGGATTGTTGTTCCCCTTGTCTCTATCAAAAGCACTTTTCCTGCACTACATGCTAGTTCTTGTTATTTTATGCACTCTTAAGGCTTCAGTTATCACCTATATGCTGATAACTACCAAACTGCTATCTCCAATTCAACTTGTCTCAAAGCATTCTCAACACCTCCTCCATCCCTCTTCTAAGCCTTCTGCTCTCATTATTCTCCACCTCAGTAGGGATGTCCTGATCTACCCAACAAGTACCCATGCTAGCAGTCTGGTCATCATTTTAGGCTCATCTTTCTCCCTCACCCATCAGTAGGCTTGTTCCAGTCTCTCATATTCTTACCCCCTAACATGTCAAGCAGTGACCCCACAGCTCCCTTTCTCCCACCACTGCCTGAGTTGTGGTTTTAATTACTTCTCATCTGGATTACTCTGATATTCTCCTAACTGATTTCTTAATCTCTAGCCTGAAAACTCTCTGATTTATCTTCCATTTTGTTTTCCAAAGCATAAGTTGATCATACCACTTCTCTACTCGAAAACCCTCCAAATTACCTATAGAATACATCCCAACTCTTTGTATGGCACTTGAGGCTCTCTGGGGCCTTGGCTCTTTACTCCCCCAGTATCTGAGTAACCCTCCCTTTCCCTTGTCTGGACTCCTGCCCCCAGACCTACGTATGGCCAGGCACCTTTTCTTGACTTGGCCAACTTGTTTCTTCTCCCTGGATTGCTCTTTCTCCTCCTTTTCCTTCTGGTGGTTGTGTCCTTCTATGTTCAAAATCTCTTTTAAAGATAATTGCCTCTGTTAGAAAAACAAACCATAATTTCAGAACCTATCCTGGGGTTTAAAGCCTGTCCATTACTTCAAAAACTCAGCACTTACTGTAGAGAAAGAAAACCAGCCATTGAAAGATGGCTGTAAGTTGGAGGAAAAGAGAGATGTATTTCTGTCTTCCCTTTGCAATTCAAGCCCGTGAGAATTCATGGAGAGTGCTGACAAAGCATTGTGAGAACTGAGAGCTCAAAGAGTGAGTGGAATTAGAGGAAGCCCAGGTATTGCCATTCTGGATTGTGTAGGTTACTTCTCTTTCCCCACAGAGGCACCATGGCAAATAATGGATGCCAAAGAGCCAGGGGTCCAGGACTGGGGAGTCTCTGCCCTTGCAGCCATCAGATGTGTGAACAAAGGGGGGTGCTTAGAACTTACTGTGAAGTATAAACATACTTGAATGAGGAGCATGAAAGACACTTCAGGAAAGAGAAAGTTTCCAGTGATTTGTCATGCTCTTTAGATCCATGAAGAACCCTCTAAAATAGGTCATGGAGGGTCTCATTTTAGAGGACCAAATACCACCACTAATACGGAAGAAGTAGATTTAGAATAGATATCAAGGTGAACCACCAGAAAAAGTGGATTGCTGACCAATGGACTGGATCCTTGAGATAAGACTGAAAAACAGGAAACCAGAACAAGCCAGTCTACTTTGGCAAATCAACTTACTATGGTTTGGTTTAACATTTAGCTATAATCTTTTATGATTCTGGCATGCTTCCTTATAGTCATAACATGATATGCTTCATTATTGCTTAGAAGACAACTTGAAGGATCCTGCCATAACACTTTTCTTAAGAGCTAATGGTTAATTGTGTATCTGGTAAAATTATTTTTGGATCCCTAGCTAGTGGCACAGTGGATAAGGCGCCAGCCTGTGAACCCATAGGTTGCTGGTTCAATTCCCCAGCCAGGGCACATAAACAATGTGTTCTCTTGCAGAGAGTTTGGCAAGCCAGGTCTCCAGCCAGGTCTTCAGCCAGGTCTGTAGCTGGAGGCAGGTGAAAGGCAACCATACATTGATGTCTCTCTCCCTCTCTGCCACTCTTCATTCCCCTCTCTCTAAAAGTAATAAATAAAATCTTTTTTTTTTAATAAATAAAATCTTAAAAAAAAAAAAGTTTTGGCCTTTCTACTTGTGCTAACATGTGATGGACAGAATTCCAAATTCACGGGCTGATTAGAGCCTAACCAAACTTTAGAGATCAAGAAGATAATTATTTCTATTACTAAAGATGAAAACAAAAACAAAACAAGAAAAACCCCAAGGCTTAAGATGCCTAACCATTTTATTAATGATGAAGCTAGGTCTTTGGTTTCTCCTAGTACATTATTCATTATTTAATATGAAACTACTTCAAGTGAGCAACGTGTATATTCATACATAGACTAAAATATTCACACTCATTGGGTCAAATAATATTGTCAAGGGAATTTGAGATATTGAGGTATCTGTATAGAAACTATTGTCAAAATTCTCATAACAGTGCTTACTTTGATGAATATTGTTGTCCTTATCTAAAAAGCACAATGTTCTTTTCAATTTTCACACATAATGTTATTTTCCATGCTATTCTGTAACCATCCAAAGGCTTAGGTCAAACTAGGCATTTAGCATTTGTGTGCAAAAAGGTAGAGCCTGAGCATGCGTGGCTCAAATATTTACCCATTTTTCCACCGTTTAGTTTTTTATAATTAATGTTATAGTGGGAGAACTAGTTCCAATTTGCTTGTCTCTGGGAAACAGTAATCTCTGTGAGAGATAAGGATTAGCTTGCCTGAAAAGAAGCTACCAGTCATAACTGTGATAGTGATAACTTGTGCAACTTGGGAAGGTAAGAGGATGATTTGGGCTGATGATGGAGTGGGGAATGTTTTGGGAGGAAGCAAGTATTAGGACACTATTAGGTGGTTAAGAATCCCCAAGAGAATTTATATCATCTGGTTGAAAAGTTTCCTGAAGAAAATGATAGAACTGATTAATGGAAGTATTTTTAATTAGCTGAGCTGAATCCAAAAGAAGGAATACAAGTCCAAGTCAACAAAGGAAGTTTACCGGACTTCCTATTTAAAACAGATGTTTTATCAAAACTATGATAAGTTTCTGAATGGGATACTAACAAGACTGAATGCTGAAGCAGTTTATTAAAATTAGAATCCTAAAAGTAAACAATATCTAGACACTCCTATTTCCAAAGGATACAAAATATAGGACATTTTTGTAGGTTGATAAATTCCCCTTCAGGCACCCAGTTCAAAGCTGGGGCTTGGTAGCTGGCCGGCAGGAAGAGCAGCGCAGCCCTGAGCCGGTGGTTGCCCTGTTCCCAGACAGAACCCCAGGGAAGTAGGGAGTAGGGAGCTATAGGACAAGGGAAGCAGGCCATAAACCTGATAAATTGATGCAAAATTCAAGAGAAATGTTTTCTATAACTTGGTATGCTGTTTCTTGTGGATTAAGTGGTCTTCATTTGTTGGTACAAAATCCTGCAGTAAATTGAACTTCTGCTATGTTTTTTTCTTTGGTGTGTGAACTTGGAGGCTATCTATTAAAGTGATCTGGTCTCATTTACTAAATTTTTAAAATTCAGAGCTCATGTGTTCCCTTGCAAAGAGTTTGGCAGAGCATAAATATATGCATTGCTTGGGAGGAAGGCAGACTTTCCAATGAGTACATCTTTCCTACCCCACAGCCAAGAAGCTCTCTTGGGGGGAATCAGAATTCTTATTTGTTGCCAGGTACCCCTACTCTAACACTCTAGAGACACTCTCCCCCAAACTTCTTCCCAAATCCCATCTTGGATTGCATCATCTGATTGGCCTGTACTTTTGGGATACCCACCCAAGGAGGATGAGTAGATAATGAGTTCAGAAGTCAACTATAATTAGGATTTGCTAATGTTAAACTTCCCTTCCATTGAAATTATCTTTGCTAATGTAATAAAAGCATGAATTCATAAACTACACCATTTCGTAGTATATCACAATAACAAAGAATGTACTTATTGTGTTACCTAAAGTTCCTTAAGGAATCAACATCAAGATGACACTTGAGAGAAACACATAAAAGAAAATCTATTAAGTACTTTTGATAAACTGTTTAATGTCAAAAATATATAAAAATCCAATGTCTCCAAGTGTACATGATAATTTAAGGTTTAAAGTTATTTTTTTTCTTTGAATTAGAAAAAAGGAAATGATGTTATTAAATGTCTATATCAGAAAGCTCCAAATTCAAGTGCTTTTGCTATTTTGAGTTTTTGATAGAGGTGGTAATTAGCTATGGCCTTTGGTGTCAATCTGCCACTACAAATATGGATGTCAGAAAAAATGGTATCTGTAAAAATTATTACAGAACTATGCTTAGTACTTAGGTCATTTTAGAGGACCCAAATGAGCTGTAATTGAGTCTTAGTCTGAGATTAAGTGAAGGCAGTAGAAGATGGAATAAGATTTGCTCATTCACTTTGTAATTTCAATAAAATTTATGACATTATTATATTGTACTAAATCATAAAAAAGGAAGAGACATGGGAATTCTTTTAACACAAATGCATTAATCCTTAAAGCACTTTTTTTTTTTTTTTATATTGGCCACTGTGGATTCCATATATGTCAGAGTTTTGCTGTGTATTGAGTTACCTCAAAATTTAATGACATGAAACATTTTTAAATTTCTTACCATTTTGTGTAGTGGCTGGGCAATTTTTACCTTAGTTTATAAATCCAGGGAAAACATAGATGATAAACAAATATAGATTTAATGAATATGTTTAATAAATTTCAATGACTAGAGCTGCTATCATAAAGATACTATCTCATTATCTGTAGAAACAAAATGAAATATGCCTCCATGCATACAAAACAAAGTAACTGGAGCTCAATTGCATTCCTTTAAAGTTTATAAACATAAATATTATTATCAAAATACAATTTATTAAACTCTATTTGGCAATGGCAAGTATTTCTGAGATAACCTTTTTGATAACATAGTTTGATTAATGGCATTAGTAGATATGTCATGCATAGATTACCAGTTTGCTAATTTAAATACAATAATAAACTGTAATGGTCCAACCAAGACCTTGTTTGTGTGGATCCTTCTGTCACATGTATTTTTACCAAGTGCTAATTCTGAAAAACGATTATTATTACGGAAATTACAAATGCTAGGATTAAGAGAGGGCTACTCTAGGAATTTAAAGGTTTGCACACTCAAGGTGAGAGAAGATGTATTATAGTAGCACAAAATATTGGCCCTACAAGGGACTTTAGAGATGATCTCCAATACTCACATTTCCCAGTGCGGAAACGAAGGCACTAGCATTCTGAATTACATCTACAGTAAAAACAATTATGGAATTCACTCTTTTAACTTTATTTTTCTATGCTTTTTTAAAAAAGGAAAATGGAGAAGATTCTTTAAGTCTATTAGGAAGATTTGAGAACTATGTATTTATATTCTTTGAAAATTACTACAGAAATTTTTACTAAGAAAAAAGTGTTGAGTGGGAAATGGCACTTAATCTTAGATTGTGATTTTTTTAAAAAAAATCAAGTCTTCCTGTTTGTTTCCTTTGCTTTTATTTATTTTTAAAAAGATTTTATTTATTATTTTCAGAGAGAAAGGCAGGGAGGAAGGAAGAAAGGGAGAGAAGCATCAATGTATGGTTGCCTTTCATCTGCCTCCAGCTACAGACCTGGCTGGAGACCTGACTTGCAACCTGGTTATGTGCTCTGACTGGGGAATTGAACCAGCGAACCTTTGGGTTCACAGACTGGCGACAATCCACTGAGCCACACCAGCCAGGGTGTAGATTGTAATTTTTAACCATATAATATTTCAATTAGTATTTTAGTTTTTGCCTGAAGATTTTGATATATTTTTAGGCATTTAAAAATTATAAATCTAGAACAAATTTTCAATGAAAAAAAATGAGATAATGACTTTTAAAGGTTTCTGGTATAGTGAAAAAATCATGTATATCTTAAAAGCTTTACAAAAATTTCATAGTTAACTATTATTAAGTATATAATACATTTACATATTTTATTGCATTTTGCTTTTTTTTTCACCTGTTTTATCCCAAATTCAATTAGAAAGTTCAAGGGAAGAAATGGACATATCTCCCCCTAGTGGTCAGTTAGTTAGAAAATTAAGAAACATTTTGTTTTTGGCAGAATTACCCACTGAATATAATTAGTATAAACCTATAGGTCTATGATATATCATGCTTTTCTTTTTAAAAAATATTTTACTTACTTAGAGAGGAGAAGGGAGCAAGAAAAAGAGGGAGAAAAACAATGATGTATGTGAAATATTGATTAATTGCTCTTGCACACACCCAACCAGGAACCTGGCCTGCAACCCAGGCAGGTACCCTGACCAGGAATCCAACCGGCCACCTTTCCACTTGCAGGACTATGCCCGACCTACTGAGCCACACTGGTCAGAGTGATATTAATTAATGTTTGCTTAGGTATTAATTACCTAAGTAAAACTAAAATGTAAATAGTATTTGAAATTAAAGTGAAAATAATCAATAGTGTGTAAATTTCCACCTGCTATCGATTAACTTTGATGTTATTTTCTACACTTACAACAGTGCCATATGTGACATAGAGGTAATACAGTTTGGGTGCAGAGAAACCATTTGAGTCTTAAGTTATTTTTTTCCTCTGGTCTTTATAGTCTCAGCAATGACAAGACTCTTGTCTCATTTTTGCTTACCAATGTAGTTCCATGCCTAGCACAGTGATGGGCATGTTGTTGGGCCTCAGTATAACAGTTCTTGGTTGATAGAATGAAAAAAACATGATAAAACATGTTCGTGAAGGTGAAAGGATTAAGATACAAGTAAAATCAATCAGTAAATATAAATATTACACATTCATAATGTGGCTGGTACTGTTTTAATTGCTCTTTCTATTTTTATTTACTTTTATAAGATTGAATTTAGATTTAAAAGGATATATGGAATTAGGCAAAAAGAAGCAATCAGAGGCAAAAGTGACTCATCTGTGTTTATTGACTTGAGTAGATAATGAATATTTCATTATTAAAACTCAAATTCACAGACATTAAAAGCATTAAAAGCATGTGGGTATTGTTCAGAACAGGGAGTACAGCTGGGAGAGTTACTTCTAGGAAATAGTTGTTTCCAAACATGGTGCTTGTATTGCCTTTGTATTTAGTTTTTTGCTTGAGTATAAAATTGATCTAATATTGTTAGAATATTAGACACAGTTCCTAAAAAGCCTTAAGAATTTTGGAGGTAAAGCACCTATGCCAATACAAGGAAATTACCCAAGAGCAGTAAAGAACTGCAGGGGAAGCTATTGGGCTCATGTACCTGTTTTTGTTTGTTTTGTTGTTTAATATCTATGGTCTTTTAATGAAATGACGTGGCATTGATCCTCACAAAAACTACTAATTTGCGATTAAGTTTAATTGAAAATGCTGTATCTTTCTTCTCTTTATAGAAAGCATCATCATTCACCAGTTACGTATGAACTCCAGATGAAATGGTAAACCAAGCACATAATGGGTGTGTGTACTTCCTCTGAATCCCTGTTGAATGGATAGTAATTTCTACAGTTCTCCATCATCACTAAGGTCCTCCATGCTACTGATCACTACTGAAAATAATTTTCTACTTCCAGTGAATTTTTTTGAGGCTATAATGTCAAAGCTGAAAATGGTATTGCTGATAATACAAAAATAAGTTGCAAGAGTGACTTTGTGTCAAAAGAAATTTCCTTTGGAAAAGCTTGCAGGTCCATGGGCACATGCTATGTAATTTATTTTTATAATACACTTTGTAAAGTGATTTTTTTCCTGAAGTGTTTCCTTTTTCATAGTCTATGGCACATGTATCTGTAGAATATACTGTCAGTTCTTCAAAGCATGGGTATTGGTGCATTAACAACAGTAACCTATAATTATTTCCTTTTGTCAATTTGTTATTTCTGAAGAAAAGAAAGTACAAACCCTCTATATATTTCCTGGGATAAATTCAAGAGGTAAAACTTGAAAGAAGAGTTTTAGTTATTGCTTGTACAATGCTGTGGTTTTGATCATGGTTCAATACTAACAAATAACAACTGATTTCAAGTTTAACTTTAAATACTTAAAGCCAATTTTTAAAGTTGCTCTTTCCAACGTTCTGTGCCAAAACCCTTACATGAATTGATTTTCATGTGGAATATGTTAATAAGAGGAGATGAGTTTTACATGTAAGGATTATAGGAACATCTTCAACTGACAGTTCAATTATATGTTTGCATTATTTACTTACATGTATAAAACTCACAATAAGGATATTAAGATATTTCTCACAATCTACCTAAGTGAAAGCCTGAAAATAAAAACTAACCAAGACGGTATCAACCTTTTTTTTTTTTTTAAATGTTAATAGAAATTCCGAGGTAGTAACCTTTTTTCTTGTAGATGGGATTTGGACAGATTTTCAGGATCACATACAGGTTGGAGAATATATTCTTTAAAGATAAAAAACACATGAATTACTCAAATCTCAATGCCAGAGCTGCTGTTGATTTTAGATTTATGTAAAAATGTGCACCTTAAGTCTACTTGAAACCCTTAATATGAGTTTTTTTCTAAAGAAAAGATTTTATTAATGTGGATATGTTTTCAATAAGGTCTTTAAAAGATAACTTTAAAGATAAAGATTTGACACATCAGTTTCTGAAGATAGAAATCATCTACCATGTAACTTTACCGAGATTAAAGAAACTATGCTTTTGGATGTCACAAAGATAACTGTTGTAAACACCACGAATAATAGTGTTGGCCCATTTCTCTAGTCCACAGGTTGTACCCAGGTTTATATGCCCGTAGAGGGTAGTCCACACTGAGTCTCTGGAGTAGAAAAGTTAATGTTGGATTTCCTCCCCTATGTAACTTTGTAAGGTTTGAGGTATACCTTGTAGAATTAGCAAATCATATTCAGTAAGTATTATAAATTAAATATATTTTATGTAAAATTAGGTTTGATTTTTGTAAGTAAAAGAAATGCTATAGTAAGCTTGTTTTAGCTTGAATGACTATGTATGCATCACATAACCTGCAGGGCTTTTGATTGCTGATTAAGAAAATTAGAGTGTGTTTGTGTGAAGATTTAAAAAATTGTTGTGGTTTTTTTTTTTTCTGCAAATGGTTCTAAAGTGTAATGACATTTTCAATTAAGAAAGTTTTATTTAGTATTGGTATATTTTTTCACTCATGATTAAGTCCCTTTTTGTCAATGTTTATACTTGTGATGGTAAAAATATTTGGATATATTACAGATTAGCATTTGAAGCAAATAAAGTTTTCTCAACCTGTGGAAATTTTATTACACTAATTGTGAACATGCTAGAAAATTAGACTTTTAATACCTCTTGAATTTAAAATATTACTAGTAAGTTATGTATATTTGGGTCTGAAGTTATTATTTCTCCTGCGTTTATAATGAAATTTGGTACTTGCAACGCAGAGTGAGGACAATGGTACAATCAGAGTTGCCTAGATGGATGCTGAACTTTTTTTCTGCCCATCCTATAAATAAGTCCTCTGTTCAAACCCAAATGGCATCAGAGTGACAGATGGCTACAATTTAAAAATTGAAAAAACTGAAATAAAACAGAATATTAAAAATTAACAACAAATAGTCATGTCCTTATCTAATGAATAAACAAACATGTCAAAAATAGTCATATCCCAATATTCACATCAAATTGAAAACAACTGCCCCCACATGCAAGCCTGGAACCATCCTAGGCTCACATAGTTTCTGTATCTTTTACTGTAAGTTAATCTCCAATCATCAGTATGAATGGGAATCAATTTTGAATGGAATAATTATATTTCTGAAGCATAATCATAATTAGTGTTTTCAGTTTAAGGAACAACAAATGACTTCATTATTTTACTCTTTTCTTTTTGATAAGTTTGTTTTTTGAGGTATCTTCTGCAAAGATTTGTTCCCAGTATTTAATAAAATAATAAGATTTATGAAATAGTGGATAGAATAAATATTCCAGACTTTAGATGCCTGGAATGTTCACAGAATGTGAAGAATTAACTGCATCTTAGTATAAGCATAAAATAATTTCATGGTGTGGAACATCTAGCTTAAGTACTAACAGAGACACCAACTATGTTGAAATAATTCACAGCTCCTAAAAATCAGTGGCAGAGCAAGAGTAATTGGTGTGTCAAACAATATTGTTTGTGTCTTTTCTCTTTATGCTATGGTTAAATTTTTCTGGAAACAAATTTAAAAAATAGAGCAAAGGTAGAGTGTGTTCATGAATTTGGTGAGCACCAATTCGAAAAATAACAAAAATGCATAATGAAAGTTAAGAAAAACTTAACTGGTACCTGAGGCATATATCCTCTGGACCTCCAATGCTATATGCCTCTGCTAAGAATACTAGTTTGAAGGCAAAGAGGAGAAACAATAAAAATTGTAATGAATTAATAAAAATTGGGAAAGTTTCATGAAATTAGCATTGCTTAGTGACCACTAATATTTTATTTCCTTAAACTTTCAGCATTTTCTCCATAACTATGTGATGACAAGCATGTTTGTTTCATAGGGAAAATGCTGTAGATTCATACATTTGAACAGAATTGTTTATAGATAGCATGACATGATACATTTTTAAATGTTATTTGGTTAATTTTACCTTACCATTCAGATTTTGTTCACAGTGCAGATATGTATTTATCTATTTTTGTTTTAAAAATATTATCAGATGTTAGCTTCTCCCATATAAGAGGATTACAATGTGATCAGATATCCTTGAAGTCTTGCAGGTTTAATGGATTTTCAAAAACAAATGAGTACATTGAAAATTTTTAAAGTTACATTCTACTTTCACAGCATTCTCTATTTTCTCTTCTTTAAGTTTTATTAAGTACCTGAGAAGTATCTTTTCACTATAGCCAAGTGAATTTATGAATATGTACTTATTTTTTATATGAATGTAATATCTTGCTTTTAGTTCATCACAGGTTATTGAAGTTACCCAATTAAGACATTCTCTGTGTTACTTCTAAAGTCAACCTTGTTTATCTCACCAGTGAGAAAAATAACAATTGTGATATAAAAGCATTGCGCAATATTTTTTTTGAGTTGGAACATAATATGCTTAAAATTAAACTCCTTTAAAGTGAATATTCCACCTTATTTAAAATTGTTTGCTTTAAAAGAGTTTTCACTTCTGCGTTTCATATTTTGTTAAAAATATGGTGTTTTCCACTGTGAATAAGCAGAAGCAGTACAACAGATCAGCCAAAATAAGAGATGTTTTTCCTCAGAGTTACCCCATAGTTTCTTTAGTAGATGAAAACTACAAGACACCAAGCCATAGAGAAAGGTTAGAGGATTCATCTCTTAATTCTCACCAAAGGCTTTGTCAAAAACCATTGAAGTGATACTCTATCACTTTCAAAGGGTAGAGCAAACACACCTGAGGTTTTACCAGCAGTCGCTGCCCAGCCTCTACAGAAGCAGTTAGGCAATGGTTTCAGCAAAGTGGATGGGGATGATAAATGGGGTTGTACTCTGACCTGTTTTATTTCAGGCTAGTGCCAGATATGCTGGTCCATCGCCACAGCCAGTCCTTACTTATTTTTGCCTTATTTGGGACAAAGAAATGGGTTCCTCCTCTTTATTTAAAGATAGACATATCATAAAAGCAGGCACAGATGTCAAAATGAAGCTTTCCAAAGGAAAGTGCAGATGTTAGGTATCTTGGCTACAGGGCGTCTCTGTGACCTTTCTTGTTGGAGGAGTGCCCTTTCATGCCCATTGTTGAAAAGCACTGGCCAAAAGTCATTGTCTGTTTATTTCCTGATTTCTCAGGAGAGTGGGTCTCAGACTTTCCACCAGATCTGCTCAAATGGATTTGCCCCCTTTCAGCCCTGGACTGGAGTCCCCTTTACT